>VHZZ01000068.1:326773-340557 GCA_009801015.1 Silene noctiflora | reverse complement strand
AGGAATTGGAAACTCCTAGGAAAATGCAATTCACGTGATTTTGGGCAAACAAACAACCTCCATTTTTCCAATTCACGTGAATTCCCAATTCACCCACTTTTAATGGGGCAACCAAACGACACCTAAATGTTGTTTTTCCTTATCATATTAAGGTTTTTAACGGTTAATTTTCTTGGTCCTAATATCTAAAACAAATGTAAAGAAATGCCGATTGTACCCTTTACGTTTATTATTCATACCTTAAAAATATACTCCCTACTTATTTTGATTTTCTTTTCACTTTTTAAATTATGTGAGGAGAAATTTGAGAAGCGGAAAAAGAAATTAGAAATATTGAGGTTGTATAAAGATAAGTTGGAGATGTTGTCCGGAAAAAGTTGTGAAATCAGAATTGTAAAATGTCGATAAAAACAAGTAATAGTACTATAGTAGGTTAATTTATTCATGTTTTTAAGACTCAAATATTTCCTTTGTTTCGGTCATCTAGCTTTTTTACGTTTTTGTTTTTGGTATGTAAAATGTAATTTTCCTTATCATGTTTATGTTGCTTTTCAATTGTTTTTCATTATCATGTTAAGTATCTCATTCTTAATTACTATATAAATGGTGTAAGACACGATTTAAGAATAAAAACCGTTATTTTTAGGAATTACCTCTATCAAATTCTAATACAAACTTAATAAACAAAAGACTAAACCGGGAAACATTTACTTTTCTACCTCGTGTTTACTATTCATTAACTTAAAACATATAAATATAAGCTGGAGATGTTGCGTAATTTATTAAAACCCGAGAAAATAATAAACTCAGAGTTTTAAAATGTCAATAAAACAAGTAATAGTACTCGCAAATCTTTAAAATCGGGCAATTTCAAAGAATCAGACGTAATCTTATAGTAATATCGTATGACATTCAACTTGTTGGAACAAGTGAATTTACAAATGAAACAATTAAGAGAAAACAAAAAGAAGAATATTTTTAATTCTATTTATTGAATAAAATATTTAAAGAAAAATAATTTGATAATCAAATATATCTTTCATTATTTTTCCATTTATAGTTTGTTTTGTAAATGTGTAATACGGTTCATATCCATTGAAAACACGCGCGACGACATATCAACAACCAAGTCATAATCATAATAATTTATAGTTTATTACCTTTATATGATCTAAATCTAAAATAAGTGGAGTATTACATTTTGATAATCTTCCTTGAAAAGTTAAACACGTTTTCTAAATTTTCAAAATGTTGGCAACTATTTTAGGCTTCTAGGAGGGTTGGGTATAAGTCTTAATCATAATAATTGTCTAACTCAAATAGGATAATATACTTTTTCAAAGCGTATTGGACTATCCGTCACAAACTGAAAACAGATATTACTCCTTTTATAATAAAGCGAGTGGAAGGGTAAGTGGGGGAGAAATGGATCATCCCATAAATAGTGTCGCTTGCATATTGTAAGATGAATACTATCCGTTTTCAGCTTATGACGGATAGTTTCCGTCTTGAGTGAATTTGTTATGCTTTTTTTACTTTTGAATATGGACACATGGTCATTAGTCGTCACCAAAAACTTGATTAAGTCTTATTTCTTTTGTCAACTATTTATTATCCTAAATGATACTGTTCTAGTCATTTATCTTTTTTTTTTATTTTTTGTTAAAAATATTTTAATCAAAGACAGACAAATGATTGGGCTTGAGGCGAATCACTCGGTTGAGTGACACCTAGTCAGGCTCTGGGTTAAACCCAGACATACTTGGTCCACTCAACTCGGTCGAGTGCACAACAAGAAAATTCGAGGTATTACAATTAGTCTATAAAAGTAGGCTCTAGTAAGGTATGTAAGGCCGACAATATGCTAGTTTGTTAGTTTGTTGTACTGATTTTGTTTTATTTATAATAGTTCATCGTTCTAAGAAAAAAAAAAATATCGTAAATAGTATAGGGATAATGGAATCCTAATTTATTTTTTTAGTTAATTCTCCTTAAAACGGATATGTCCAGCGCATTGTCATCAGAATCCCGATCCGTTTCCACCCGATTCTACGATTCAAAATATTTGACCGATCCATCATATTATGGTTGTGTAATCTTACTATCCTATTCATCTGAAAATCTGATTATATAATAAAAATATAAATACAACAACAACAACAACAACAACATTAGAGGCTTAGAGCCTTAATCCCAAAAACGCCCCAACGATGTTCAAATTCCGATTCATGTCCATAAAATGGGACTAAGGTTTTATGCTAGCTGCTACAAACCTACCGCAACCCTCCTCCTTTTGTCGGGCTTAGGACCGACAATGAATGCCCGAAAACACTCACCGATGGAGTTATAATAAAAATAAAAAAAAATAAAAAAAATATATATATATATATATATATATATATATATATATATATATATATATATATATACATATATATCTTCTATATATGTGATTGGTGATTGGTCACTTAATTTTAGGATTAAAAATAAAAACTATTAGCCCACTATCCCCACTACTTATAAAACTCATTTTATTTCAAGTTTAAATATAAATATAAATTCCATAAGAAAAATTAACAATAAAGTTTTTAATTTATTTATGAAATATTTTTACAAATTTAACATACTAGCTCTAAATATTCAAAAAAATTATAAATTTACATGAATTGAAAAATATAATTTTTTATTTTTAGAATAAATTCAATCAGATATAACATAACAATAATCATTAAATAATTATAACTTTAATTCAAGAAATTACCAAGTAATGATATTATTATATCTATTAATTTCCAACTTTTAAAGGTTTTTAGCATTTGATTTCAGACAGTATAAATTTCACCATATGAAAAAAAAAAAAAAGTTAAAAACTTTTTAAGACTAATAAAAAGAATAAAAAAATATTTCAGCATTTATAAGTAAAATCGATATATATTTACCTTTCAATTTGTATTAGCGAACCCGTGCATTTTTTGCACGGGTTTAAAACTACTTTTTATATATTTTTATAGGATGCTGTAATTTCCGTGCCTAACGGTGGTTAGGCATATGGGGCATGGCGCATGGCGCATGCCGCATGCATAAACCCACACACAAGCCAAGTAGCAAATTACGTACTGTAATTTGTAATTTCCTTTTTTAAAAAATTGCCACGACAAATAAATTACAAATTCCTCTTTGTTTTGCGAAATGCATCTCAAATGACAAGTTGTAAACCTAAGTGTATATGTGTCCGTCTTCTTAATATTTAGGTAACACAATTGTTTGTCTTTCGTTTGGCCGCCAAATTTAGCCACTCCCTGCATTCCGGTGAATACTCGAAAATATTAAATATAACGAATTTTTTATTTGTTATTTTATCTGTATACTAAAATGTTATCAGTAGCCTCTCTTACAATGGAAATGCTATCTGTTCCGGTTAATAGTTCACATTTGGTTTATTTTATGAGAGGAGAATAAAGTAAGTGTAAACTATTGACTCAGACGGAAGGAATATCTTTTTCAATTAAAACGGTATAAGTAATACTCACCACGATCTAGATCAAAGGTAACATTGACTTTTTGGCACTATTTATGGTTGTAGAGAATCTTTGATATTATTTGTATATATAAGAGAAAATATAGTCATGTGAGATCTTGTTTGATTCATCGTAATGAATGCTATAAGAATATCAAATTTTTATAATTTTTAATAATTTGTAACTAAAGATATCCATGTTGCAAAACGCGTCTCGACAAGTGTGAAAAAGTCAATGTTACCTTTGGTCTGTATAGAAGGGA
Source organism: Silene noctiflora (assembly GCA_009801015.1). Classification (NCBI taxonomy): domain Eukaryota; kingdom Viridiplantae; phylum Streptophyta; class Magnoliopsida; order Caryophyllales; family Caryophyllaceae; genus Silene; species Silene noctiflora. The sequence goes on along the minus strand of VHZZ01000068.1, from coordinate 336,777 downwards.
GTAGTATTTTAAATAGATAGTAAGGTAAACTTATTTTTATTCCTTGAGTTATCTTTTTTTATCCTTATATATCTAAATTAGTAATACTCTTAATCCATTAAACAAAAATGAGTGAAAATTTCATCCTTCAGTTTTTCGAATAGCAAAAGTAAATACAGAAGGACTTGCTTAAGACGGCCACTATAAATCTTAAACTTAAGACGGATAGTGGTCCTCTCACAGAAATGCAAGTGGGAGGCAAGTGAGTGAGAAATGGATATACCCACTTGCATTTGTGTGAGAGAGTCACTATTTGTCTTAAACTTAAGACGGATAGTGACCGTCTTAAATAAGAATTTGTGAAGTAAATAAACTTAACCATTTTCATAGGTTTGAGGTAGTAAGTCTACCCCATACTACTAGCTAGATAACGTTAATTACTTGTAGTTTCTAAATTATTTTTCGTAAATTCATAAGCATAAATTCTCATTTTAGGACGGGACCACAAGTTTATAATGTTTTATAATTAATTAAAATAATGTTAAAAAGGAAAGGTGGTTGATCGTCGTGACGTATACCATCGTATTATTGTAGCTCTAAAGAGTCTAAGCTGTTTCTCGTGTACTATAAGATCATACAAAGGTAGGTGGCTAATGATCTCTAATACTTCCTCCGTTCAATTTAATTTTTTACGTTTGCTTTATATACATATATCAATGCACGTTTTTTTTTTCATATCTTTAGTTACATGTTACTAAAAATTATAAAGTTTTGATATTCATAATCCACTCAGTGAGATAATTTTAACAAGATCTTACATGACTATCTTTATGTTTTATATTAGAAGTGTATAATAAATTCTCTTTACTAATAAATAGTGCCGAAAAAATAACGTAAAGAAATAAATGGAACGGAGGAAGTATGGGTTATTGAACTTGTGATAAGTGGCTAAAGACATAAGTGCACTATAAGTCTAGAAGATATCTCACGGATTAAAAATGCTACTCATTAAAAGATATAAATAATAAATTGGGAGATGTCGACATCTTCATATCTTATCCCAGTTTTTATTTAAAACCGTCTTAAATTAAAACGGCTTTTATACGTAATTAAAAAAAGATAAAAATAAAAGAGGATTATAAAAGATGTTAAATTAATACGATCTTAACCAAGACCGGCTGCTACGTTAATCTACTTTCAGGGGCGTCTAATACCCCGAGCGATCATGGGCGGTGGAACCGGGCCTCCAATTTTAGCCACTGAATTTATAAGCTTCAGTAATACAATTTATGTAAACCTAGACATGTAGTACACTTATACATTCATATTTAAGACCTCATTTTTTAATACTGCACCGGGTCTCAATTTATTTTAAGACGCCCCTCTCTACTTTATCTAGGATATGAGTGTCTAATTAGAAAAGCAAGTCTTCCAAGGAATAAATAAAGTGGTAAAGCATTTATGCGCAATAAAAGTGTAAAAGTCTAAGTTTTTTTCTTACGACAATGAGTTCGATTCGAATTTTTCTATACTAATTGAATCATTTTTGTTTGGTATTCAACCCAATTGTCTTACTAAATTATTGTAAAATCAACTAACATATTATTCCTTCAGTTCATGGATTATACATGTGAGGTAGTACCTCTTAATATCTATTTTCTGAGTTTTATATTAAAGATTTTGAGTTTTATTTTAAATATCATGAGTTTGTAATATTAAATTTTTGAGTACATTTATTTAAAATATTAAACTAAAAAAAAAATTATAATATTACTCAAAAACTATATTTGAAATACTAATATGCTCAGAAACAATGTGTATATGCTCAAAAAATAAAAGATTTGAGGTACTACCTCAGATGCATAATCATTTTTCTCTTATTCCTTCCATTCAATTTCAAACGCATCATTTTTATTTTACACGTTTGTCAATGCAAAAATTGTAACGTAAATATCTTAAATTTTACATTGTAAAAAATATAAAAGTTTGATATTTTTATTTGTGCTTATAAATGCGATAAAATAAAATCTCATATGACTATATTTTTTCATAGATATTTCTCATAATATCAAAGATGAAATGGTATGTTTGGTTTTGAACAGAGGGAGTACAAATATAATAGGCCATGGTTTCAAATCCACTTCGTGATTTATTATACTGGTCTCGCGCCTTATTTTGGTCTCCGAAATTCACAAGGAATATATTATTTTGATAACAAAGTATGTAGTTGTCAAAGGCTCAAAGCCATCATATCATTACCTATATTAAAGCGTCTTGTTTGTGACAAGCTGAAGACGGATAGGGTCTCTTTCACAATAAGTCAAGTGAGAGGGCAAGTGGGGAAGAAATGGAGCATCCTCATGGATAGTGTCACTTGTATATTGTGAGAAGAACACTATTCGTCTTCAGTTTATGACGGATAGTGACCGTCTTCGATGAGAATTTGTGGAGCTACAATTGAAATGTAATTGTCACTTTAGCACTAACCCCAATAACTTTAAAAATACACAAATGATAAGAGGTTAACTAAAGATTTGCACAAATAATTAAAGTAATAGATTTGACAAATCATTAAAGTAAACAAATGAATTATACTTTGTCAACCTAAAGTCTTGTTTTACAACCTTTTTTTTTAAAACAAGGGGTCATTAAACAATTTACAAAAGATGAAGGACCAAAATGAAAATCGAACCAAAAGCGGTTTTCCATTAGTCCCCAAATATTTCATTTCCTTGTAAACATACCCCTCAATAAAACCATTTTCCGGTTTACAACGAATTTATAATAAACATATACAACCTCGCTTATTATTATCGTTAAACGAGATGTATAAGCTACTAGAGTTGTTATACACCGAACAACGATCTTAAACGAACCAAACCGAACCGAACCGGACCGGACCCCTAAGTGTTTTCCACTAACTTCACCTACTTTTTCTAACTTTTCAAACAATCAAACCCCTCAATAAAAAAAAAGGACTTGTTTGTAAATTGAGAGGTTTGAAAGGACCTACATGAAAATCTCAGATTGTAACAAACTACTATACTCATAATAATTATTTGCTTCATGGTCCTCGAACTCCCATAACCCTTCACCGACAGGCAAGAACAAATCTAAACCGTCCACGTGTCCTTCCTCCACAACATCATAACCGTTCATTTCACCCGACAAATTAGGTATCCCCAACTCATCATCAGAAGCTTCTAGAAGGTGTTTCATCACCTTCTCCACCTCCTCCTCTTCACCCCCTGAACCGGATTCGCCTGAACCGGAATAAACCGGGTCTAGTTCGGTCGGACCGGATAGAACCGGGTTCGAACCGGTTGAGGAAATTATTTCCTCTTGAAGGGTAGAGATTAAGGAGGATATATCTTCATTTGGGTCATCCTCCTCTTCTTCAAGAAGGGTAATTATGTCTTTATATGATTTTTGCCTTTTAATTATTTCTTCATTTTCTTGTTCTTCTTGTCTAACTCTTTTTAATGAAGAATTTGAAGTATCTTCCATTATTTAAATATTATTTTATTGTAATTTAAAGAATATAGAGAGAGAAAGTAGAGATAGAGAGAGAAAGATAATAGATTGAGATGAGGAAAGAGAAGGTGGTATTGTAGAGGTTTATATAGAAGGGAAATGAGGTGGGGTAAAGATGTTTTCTTTTTGTTTTGTCAAATAGAAGTGGAATAAAAGAAAAGTAGGAATGCATCATTATTCATTGATCAGATCTGTATACCCGTCTCAAACTTAAAACACGTTAAATAAAAAAGTAAGACAAAAGTAAACACAAATTCATTTGTGACGAGTATATTCGTCGCAAGCTTTCGACGAATCAGGTACTACTCTTGTGGAGTAGATAAGGTAAAAGCAGAATGCCTATAGAGTAGCAATCTGTTTTACCTTATCTATCGACATGGATAGTACTTGACCCGTCGTAAGCTTGTGACGAATATGTCCATCACAATGGAGACTTTCTGAAAAGTAGAAGGTTTATGAATTTTAAAGATAATATTTCCTCCATTCAACTCTACTCTATCTATTTCTTTTTTCTACACTATTTACAAATAAGTCTTTAATTTCACTTTTCGCTCATACAACACATGAAAATATATTCATATGGTTCTTGTTTGATTCGTCTTTACAAGGACATTAAAAATATCCAACTTTTATAATTTTTACAAATACGTAGCTAATGATATTTAGCGCTTAAAACACGCATTGACAAACGTGAAAAATAAAGTGGTAGAGTAGAGTTAAATGGATAAAGTATATCTGTTTTAAGAGAGACGGACGATAATTTAAAATGAAATTAATGGTGGGTGGTCCAAATTGATGAAAGTAGAGATATGAGATGCTTAGAAAAGTGAGCCCTAGATCCTTAAAATGAATGGTATATAATATTGGTGCATTGTCACCTTTGATTAGACCAAAACAATAATGAGACTTTAAGTTAATGGAGGTGTACTACTCCGTAATTGCTTCATGTGAAGTTGTTAGTCTATACTAGGAAAAGTCTATCACGGGAATTCCAACTAATTTTTTTGTGGGTGAATCACAAATTCAACTAATTTTTATGATGTAAACAAATTAAAATTGATTTAAAATAAATGGTTTTCTTATATGGTGTTAGAGCCTATCCGATTAAAAAGTCACGCGTTTAAATGTACGAGTTTCAAAAAATTTTACAAGTGTAATTTGAGCACATGGTATGGGTTGAGTGGTTGACTGATCGATGTATTATCCACTCTTCAATCAGTGAGCATTCGACCCATGAGCACTTAGATCAAGTGGTAAGGGGTTGTTCTAGCTTAACCAGAGGTCCCGTGTTCGAGCCCTGGGAACGCAGCAGTGTTGAAACTCATGAGGGAGAGCTTTACCGCCTTAGTGGTCCTACATGGCTCGACTCCGGATTAAACCGGATGGTTTACACCCAAAAAAAATCAGTGAGCATTCGAGTGAAGGGTATATTAAAGTATAAGACTGTTAATTGAGTTTCAATCATTAGTTTAAGATTTTAGTTGGGAAGATCTGCTCACAATATTTTTGAAATGAAACTTGTGTTCTCAAAACTCCCCGGAATATAAGAGTATAAGTTCGAGGTAATTGGGCTCGTTTGTAGCTCATTTTATCATCATTAACTCTTTTTATCTTCTCATTTTGAAATCTAACTAAAACTAAAATAAGATTATAAACGATTATCGTTACAAATTCCACTTTTCTTATCCTAATTTTTATTTTGAAAAGATTTAACAAGTATACCCCTTGAATTAGCGGCAATATTGATAGTTTTTTCGTTTTATCATACCAAATTTAGAAAGACAACTAATTTGAAATAAATTTTCAGAAGAAATAGTACAGAAAAATTGAACAAAAAAGAGTAAAATGTAGAGTCGATCAAGCTCAAGAGCGGTTTGACCGAACTCGAGCCAAACTTTGACCGAATCGATCGAGGGCATATTCTCATACTTTATTAATGAAATAATAACGATGATTACTCCATTAACAATGAATCTACTCCTATACTCAATTAATCTTAATTATTTAATAATTTATTTATAAACAACTCATAATAAAGTGTACGATTCCTACTTCCTATGGATGTACTTTACCCACTTTTTTTATGTGTATTTTGTCAAAGAATTGGCTTAAAATGGGCACAGATTCCAAGAAATATTTAAAAAAAAAATGAGCCAAATAAAATATACGAGTATTATACACGTATACGTATCGACTGAGTTACATTATGTCGGTCTCTTCCTAACGCAATTATTCATGATTTATGAACACATTTGCTTGTCGTGCGCCTTGCCCCTTGGCTTTGGCTATTTCACGAGCCTTTAATAAGACGTACCCAAAAGAAATAAGGTAGGGTTATCGGGTCGCGTCATTTAATGGTATTGAGTTATGCGGAGACAGAAGTTCATTCCATTTAAAGTTCTGTTCTTTTGGACTTAAAGTCACTTAACTTAAGTTCACTTCAGATACTATAAGTTCAGTTTAGTTCAGATCCTATAAGTTTAGTTCAAATCCTATAAGTTCAGTTCAGTTCAGTTCAGTTCAGTTCAGTTCAGTTCAGATCAGATCTGTTTCAATCCAAAAGAATGGGGCCTAAATCAAAGGTAATATTGTTTTTTGGGATATTCTACGGTGTATCTCTTTGTTTTTCGGTTTTCTAGGTTGTACCCTTACATTTTTGAAATTGTATGGTGTACCCTAAACTTCTTACTTATTCTCTATCATGACCTCCTTCAAATCTTCATTAACTTTATCATTATAAAACAACTGTAATTTGACCTTTATTTTGACTTATTAATGTTGTATCGCCATCTTATACGAGAAATATCACAAATCACTTTTAATAAGCACAAACAACTATTAAAAACCTCTGTTATGATGCATCAAATGATAATGGCGAATTGATGAGTTTGAGTTAAATTCGTATATTATTTGGCGGGTTAATGATAATTCGGCGAATTAATAAGTAAATGTGTAGGTTGCCGAGTAATTGAAATGATAAATAGACGATTTAATAGATCAATTAAGAAATTAAACTAGCAAAGACAATAAATAAGGTCATTGTATAGATTAATGTATATAGTTTATGGGTATACCATAAAATTTCAAAAAAGTAGGGATACAATATAGAAAACCGAAAAACTCGGGGATACAGCATAAAATATCCCTTGTTTTTTTCTTGGTTAAACTTAAAAACTTTGACCAAGAAAATTGTTAAAAGTATGAAATTTTGAAAGACGAAACTTATATATTTAGATTTGTTGTGAAAAAGTCTTTCATAAAATTATATTTTTTGTACGAAAAAGTCACGTAATAAAGGCGAAAAAAAAGGTCAAAGGACCGCCTCGAAAACCACTCAAAAGCAAATGTTACCTTTGATTTGGACGTGGGGAAAAATATTTGTTGAAAAGAGTTAATTTTTTCCGCTTTTAAAGTAGACATAATTATGCTTTTCTATACTATTTTAATTTATTGACCATAGTGATGGATTTAAACCTAGACAATTCAAATGATGATTCATGTTAGTCGACCCTGATTTATGTTAAGACTAAGGCTTTGTTATTGTTGTTGATAGTTTATACCATTTTAATTTAAATTACGACAAATATAAATTAGTAGTTTAGTACCATTATTTTCATTAAAAATAATAATTTGTTTTGTAAACTTTTTTAAAAGAAATTGAACAACTTAAAATCTATTTAATATTTTGAGTGAGAACGAAATAATTTCACTAAATTAAGGTGGTCGATTTCCGGGAGTTTCGTAAAGTTTTTAAACATGGAACTTAGTTCAATATATCGCCCCAATTTCACTTAGTATTATTAAAAGACGATTTTATTTTTCCTCGCAAATTGTCAACTTTTAATTTAAACCATAATATACACATAGAAGTTTCCTCAAATTTGTCTCTTTAAATGTTTGAAACTACAATTTTATTATTTTGCCATGCATCATTGACCTTGACCACTTCACAAATTTCAAACCAAATAAATTACTTTATATTTTAAATCTCTTACGTAGTTGCTTGCATGTTTCAAGTACTTGTATTCGTCTTACCCGTTCTTATAAATTGACAAGTTAAATGAAAATTCTACCACTTGCATTATGTTTAAAGATGTAGTAATCCAAAAGAACGTGAGGCTTGCATGATTATTACGAATATGTTTATTTAATAGATACCTATTTCGTCTCAGTCACTCGTTTATCTTTAGTTTAACAAAGACGGAAAATAAAGAAAATGGGACAATTTCTAGATATAATTATTAGACGATAAGTGGATCAAGATAATATGAATGATCAAGTAGCTTGTGAAAAATATTTTCAAATTAAACAGAGACGTTAAAAAATAAAATATGTAAATAAATGACTGACACAGAGCGTGTTGTTACTTGATTGAGATTTTGAAAGATGAAGGGCCAATGAAAAAAAGGAAACAAAATGAAAAAAAATCAATGTCATTTTCAAAGGGACCTAGATGCTTCATTAGAAGTTTGTGAGACTTGGCAAAGTAATTGCCCTAGATTGTAGATATAAAAGAGTGGTTTATATGCCCCCATCCAAGTTGCTTATCAAGAACAAAAATTGTACTTAGTGTCTTCCTGTTCATTTCTTTACGTTTAACTAGTTTTAAACCCGTGCAAAAAATATACGGGTTCGCTAATATAAATTGAAAAGCAAATATATATCGATTTTACTTATAAATGCTGAAATATTGTTTATTCTTTTTATTAGTCTTAAAAAGTTTTTAACTTTTTTTTTCATATGGTAAAATTTATACTGTTTTAAATCGAATGCAAAAAACCTTTAAAAGTTCGAAATTAGTAGATATAATAATATCATTACTTGGTAATTTCTGGAATTAAAGTTATAATTATTTAATGATTATTGTTATGTTATATCTGATTGAAATTATTCTAAAAAAAAAAAAAATTCAATTCCTGTAAATTTATAATTTTTTGAATATTTAGAGCTAGTATGTTAAATTTTTAAAAATATTTCATAAATAAATTAAAAACTTTATTGTTAATTTTTCTTATGGAATTTATATTTATATTTAAACTTAAAATAAAATGAGTTTTATAAGTAGTGGGGATAGTGGGCTAATAGTTTTTATTTTTAATCCTATAATTAAATGACCAATCACATACTTTTAAATGACTTGTCTTTTATATATAGAAGATTTTTGCATAAAAACGAATAAGATTAGAGTAAAGTAGCATGCTTTAGTTAAGAACACTAAAAGTAATAAAAAGAATTAGCACATGAGAATAAAGAGCAACTTTTTACATATTATTAATTAGAAATATAAATGTAAGGAAATGACTAAAATATTCAAAAGATAAAAACGTAATGAAATGAATGGACGGGAAGAGTTAAATTTTAGTTAAATTTTTGAAATTTCTTTCATGTTTCGTTTATGGAATTACTTATTTACCTCCCTTGAAATTTTTCACCCCTAATTTGAAATTTTAGTTCGTCATTATCATAAGTTATGATAAACCACACTAATAATTATGTGATGCACACTTAATAGTCTATATCACCGGAATACAACTGGTGATGTAGAATTTGAGCTTTATAATAAATTTTTGAGTGTTGTTTTAAAGAGTCTGAGTTATACCATAAAAAATCTGAACTCACCCACTTAAACATAAAAGATACTCTCTTCTATTTAGCCTATTGTTTCCCTTTATTTTTGCACAAAAATTAAGGAAATAAATTTAGATAACATAAAACACGTTACCCCACGTGAAATTGTATTTGGCCGCACAAAGATTTTCAAATAAGGAAAGAAGAAACAAAACTCGACTAGCATGAAAAAGCAAAGGGGAAACTACAGGCTGAATAGAATTAAAGAAACTTTAAAAAAAAAATTCAGAAAAATTAAACATAAACTCAGATAAATATGGATTGATTGTACAGTGCTTATTATACTACTGGAGGTATAATGTTATTTGTGATACGTTTCCTATTAACCAAAATGTCAAGCTAATTAATAACCTTGTACATGGATTCCCAATGCTATGAACCATGCACCAATAACTAATTAAGTTCATTAATCGGTGACGATTATAATCGTAAATATTTATAAAAACGATTATATGTTAATTATTCTTTACAAATGATATTATACTAGTATTTTATTTTAAGACAATCGATAGTATAATAACTAAGTTAATTACCCTGTTGCAACGCACGAGCAATTAACCTTCTAAAGAACATTAGTTAGGGGGTGTAATTGTGCATCTCCTATCATTGCTATCAACCAAAGTATGAAGCTAATTAATTAATTAGGTTGAGTACTTTTCTTTTTTGCTCCTTTTTCCAACAAAGCGAGCTGAAAACGGATAGTACTCCTCTCACAATAAGACAAGTGTAAGGGTAATAAGTAGGGATGACAATAGATCCCGGATCCTGTCCAGATCCTAAGGGCCGGATCTGGATCTCAATATTTTGGATCCAGTGGATATGGATATGGATCGGATCCATATGTATAAAAACGGATCCGGATA
>VHZZ01000068.1:274892-300216 GCA_009801015.1 Silene noctiflora | reverse complement strand
TGTCACCAAACAATGGTTTCTTTGATCACTGAGTGGGATACCAGTTATTGGCCAAAACCGGTTTCTTTGATATTATCTTTGAAACTAGTTTTGGAAAATCGGTCTCTTTGATAATATCTTTGAAGCCGGTTTTGTGGTTAAACCGGTTGAATGTTTAACTGATTTCCTATGTCAAAGAAAACGGGTTGAATGTTTAACCGATTTCTTCTACCTGGTTCCTTTGATGTTTTTTGTAGTAGTGAGTTCCGGTTCTTTATGTCTTAATTTCAACTTATTTTAGTTTATTTTAGTCCTGTTAAGTTTGTTTAAGTTTAGTTCTGCCCAACCGCTCATTCAATAAGGCTCAAAATAGTTCAGGTATGCGCTACTTAAATTAACTCTTACTACCGCAACTCTATTTCATTCAGTTTAGTTTAGTTTAACTTATTTTAATCGGAAAAACAGGGCCTTACATTGAGTGGAAGAAGTCGAGGTGATGGTTAATTAACTAGGTTATGTGGCTGTCGTCTAGGGTTAAGGTTCTTAAGGTTTTTGTATGAGACTAGTGGTGAATTGAACCTAGAGGAGCGCTTAGTTTAAATTTTCGAACCTTTTCAAAGTTCGCTTTATAGCATTACTAATTTGTCTCGCCGAACTTTTTTCATCCCCTAACTGTGAATCACGGCTCCGCCTCTATTAAGTATATGCTTTAAATGTTGTCTTGAAAAAATATTGACTTTGTGAGAATAAGACCACAATAACAAACATGGCCTTTAATTTGTACTTGTATGTGTTATGTACAAAGTATGAATTAATTATACACAATTAGGTGAAAATAATATTTCCCTAACTAAATAATTACTCCATATTAATGTCCTATGTTAGCACAAAGAGACATAATCTATGTTGTAATGCAAATCCTATTCACAAAACAAAAGAAAATAGATAAAGTGGGGAACATAAACCATAAGAGGATGATGATGGTGTAGGAATCTTATGGTAACTAAAAACCTACAATAATAATAATAAAAATAACTAAGTAAAAGAATCTAATAAAGCATCAACTAGTCTCCCTTGAGACGGTCGAGAATTAAAACGAGAAAAATATCAACATTTTATAATAAAACATGATCATTTAACTCCAATAAATTCAGTTCAGCCAAAAAAAATCAGGGCCTTAATGATAAAAAATGATCATTTAAGTCTGTTTTTTTAGAATTAATTACACCTCATTTTAGTTAAATTCAGTTCGCTTCAGCTCATTTTTCACAAATTAACTTTTATTTCAATTTAGCTTCATTCAGTTCGGTTCAATTCAATTCCATTAAGTTCAATTCAGCCAAAAAAACCAGGGCCTTAATAATATAAAATTATAACTAAAATTGTCATTCTTTACCAATAACCTGTCAATTTTTTTACCAGGAAATGTTAACATTTTATTGTAAACGATCAGATTTTATCCGTCTCAAGTGATAATTTGCAATAAAGCATAGGATTCTTACATTTTAGATGGCTTCATCATCCTTTATAACAAAGTGCTTTGCAGAAAAAATAGTGCAAAAGAAAGTAGAAAAAAGAGGTATTAAAAATGTGGAAGTAGATTAGAAAGTAGTTTTGATGTTGAGACTTAAACTTTAGAGGGCCATCTAATTATTTTTTATGACCTAAAGGACCCAGTCTCCCACACGGTTTGCAACGGTAAAAAGTATTCTAAACTTCGATAGGCTTTATAAAAACAACGGTTTTCTACCTAATCATGCTAAATTAGACTAAGATTTTAGTTCAGTTCAGCTTTATTCAGTTCAGTTTAGCTCTTTTTTTTACAAATTAACTCGTACTTTAGTTCAGTTCAGTTCAGTTCAGCTCCATTAAGTTCAGTTCGGTTCATTTTAGACAGTTGCAGTCATACAGAACATGGCCTAAGTTTTATGTACAACGGTTATGTTATAGTTCATTTGTTCCGATAATTTGTTTACCTAGCTATTTTTTTTTTTTTTTGGTGTAAACCATCCGGTTTAATCCGGCGTCGAGCCGGGTAGGATCACTAGGGCGGTAAAGCTCTCCCTCATGAGTTTCAACACTACTGCGTTCCCAGGGAACGAACACGAGACCTCTGGTTAAGCTAGAACAACCCCTTGCCAGTTGATCTAAGTGTTCATGGGTACCTAGCTATTCTATTTTGAGGTGTACATAAAAATATTGGGTAAATCAATAAAAAAAAAATTTGATATGGTTATGCATAGATATAATCATGCATGCATGATAGATATTTTTTATAAAATAAGAACATAATATTATTTTATCACACAAGTTGAGTCGCTTGCGACCTCTTCAAGTTGGCCTAATGTTAGCTCGACATGACTCGTTAATTAGTTATGCGTGCAGTCCAGCCCAAGCTTGAGTCAAGGTCACACAAGCTGAACTTTGACAAAGCTTTAATCGAATCGATCTCTAGTTGCTTAAGCTGTCTCGTCTCATTATAACCCCGGAAAAATTATCATCTACTAAGAGAATATTAATAGCAATCAATCAAAATAAAGAGACAAAATGAGAAAGTGATTTGTACTTAGATTTAGATTTTCTTCATCTAGCAAATATTGAATAAATTCTACTTTTAGTAGTTAATCAAGCTTTATTAATTAGTAGGGCAAAACCTTTATTCAAACTAATTATTTTTTCTAATTTTGTAGCATTTAGATGACAAAATTCAACAAATTGACAAAAAGATTATATTAAGGAGCGCAAATTACATTATTAGTTGGGCTCCCCCTTGTTTTGTCTTAATATGGAAATAATCTCTATTAAATTATTAATTAACTAATGTCGTCGACCAAGAGGGGTATGTATTTCATACTAGCATTTAGATGACAAAATTTTATTCATGCGGGGGAGTGGCGGAGTTAGAAATTAAACCCATCGGGAGAAAAAAATTTCAATGATGGTAAATAAGTAATGGTTTAAGGGAAGCTCGGAAAAAAATTGAAAATTTTAACTAAAAACTTCACCATTGGTATGGGGTATGTATTTCGTAGCATTTAGATGGCAAAATTTTATTCATGCGGGAAAGTGGCGGAGTTAGGAATTAAACCCATCGGGAGAGAAAAATTTCAATAAGGGTGAACAAATAAGGGTTTAAGGGATGCTCGGGAAAAAATGGAAAATTTTTAACTAAAAACTTCGAATTTTTTATCGAGCGCCCTTAACTCCACCATTAGTATGGGGAATGTACTTCTATGAGTGCAGAACTTTTGGCCCTAGTCTCGAAAGGACGAGAGTTTTCCATATTGACAAATTCTTTATATATACGGATACCGTATTTTCTAAACCTAATACGAGAGAAACAAGTAATGGGACAATTCATATTAAACATGCTTATAAAGAGGTAAATCGAGCCGAGGATTGGCTAGCAAACCAAGGTGTTTAGTCCTCTACTAAAGTCATCACAAATTGTTAGATGTTCAACCATCAGAGTTGCAGGCAATTCTCCGAGAAGATTTACCTAAAGTTACTACTTCTCGTATTATAGCTAATTAGTTATTCGCGAAATCGTGGCCTGTTTTGTAAAAAATAAAACGGAAAATTCATGTGGTACCCTTGAACTTTGCCATTTTGCATATTGTACCCAACTTTTTAAGTTTGTGTACATTATACCCTCTATGTTTAAATTTCATGCACAACATACTTTTTTTGTCGTTGTAAAAAAATTCAATTGCGTATAACTCCTAGATCGGAATTCAGAATCGGCCAAATGTTTTTTCTAAGATGATTATCTAGTCATAATTAATGATTTGAGGAAAAAAAAATTGTCGACAGACATTTTATAGGGTTTTTTTTAACGAAAATCTCAAATCAACCATATCTTCGATCTTAAATTTCCGAATGACCATTTTCGTTTTATCAACTTATAGATCTCGAAAAGTTAATCAATTTGAAAAAAAAAAATTAATCAATTCCGATTTATGCTCTATAATTTATGCTCAATTGAAAATTATAAAAACGATAAAAAGGTTATGTTATGCTTGTAAATCATATTTCAGGGATATCATGTGCACAAACTTAAAAAGTTAGATACCCTGCGAAAAATGACAAAGTTCGAGGATACCACGTGAATTTTCCGAAAATAAAATAAAATAAGATAATGCATTCTAAGCCGACGTTATTACGAGGGCAAAGAGAACAGGTGGCGCAGGATTATTGAATAAGAGGCCGCGCGGGTTGACAATGATGAGCTCTTTTTGTGGGAAGAAAACAACTGACGAGATCATCATCATTTTAACTATCAATCTCTTTTGGAATTTGGACCTCTCTCACCATCTTCACCTAATTTCTCTTGGATAAATTCGAATTTAAGACGGACAGTATTCGTCACAAGCTGAAAAAGGATAGTGTCCCTCTTACAATAAGGCAAGTGAGAAGGCAAGTGGGAGGGAAATGGACATTATTCATCAACTTGTGACGGATAGCGTCCGTCACAACCAAAACACTTTGTTTCCCGTGTCAATTTACTAACACAAATTCTAGTTAAAGACGGACATTATTTATCAAAAGCTGAAAACGGGTAGTTTCCTCTCTCACAATATGCAAGTGGAAAATCAAGTGAGAATTAAATGGAGCACCCCACTTGCCCTCCCACTTGTGATATTGTGAAAGGGGCACTATCCGTCTTCAGCTTGTGACGAATAATTCTCGTCTTCAATCAGATAAGCTGATTTACTAAATAATAAATAATATTTTGCCCTATGCTAAAGACCATCATTTTGTTTTAATAAGTCTGTATTTAAACGATAATATCTATTTTAAGATGAAAACGGTTAAATATGCTATTATTTGCGTATATATAGGACAAATTTTTTGTTAGTCCTTAGGCACAGAGGTGATCAAATGCGGATTTGAGTCGGAATCACGTCAAATTTTGGTCTACGGACAAGTGGGTTTGCGTGTTTGGGATGGATTAGCGGGTCGGGCCTTTTTATTTTTCTTAAAATATTGTCTGTACCCGTCTATTTCGTGGGCTGGGCTTAATGGACGGGAACGATCAATGATCAACTCTACTTAGGCATCCTTCTTTTTGTTTCATTTATCATATTTGCTAGATCCGTTTTAGGTTTAAAACGGATTAGACGTCTTAAACAAGAATTTTGGCATTTAATTAGTTATTAAACATCTATTTAATATAATCAATAAATAAGGAATTAACCTACAAAAAATCATTGCATACTATACAAGCACAAATAGGACTATACATCAAGATGTATATATGAGCATCGTACATCCAATATAAAATTAATTGAGCTTATATGCAATTTTTTTGGAGCTTTTAAAAATTTTGATTTACATTTTAATTTTTTAGGTGTTACAATTAAAATTTTATTGAGTTTATATGAATTATTTTTGAGTTTCAATACAATATTTTGAGTTAAATTTTTCTTACAAAAGCGCTCAAATTCTTTTCAATAAAGCTCGTAAAATGTACATATAAACTTAAATCCTTTGCTATAAAGCTCGAAATCTATATTACCAGATATATACAACTGGTTTTATAGTCCACTGATTGCTAAATACTCCCTCCGCCCCGGTCATTTGTTATCCTTTTCTATTTTGGGGTGTCTTAGTCATCAATTGTTGTCATTTCTATTTTAGAATTCCATTTGATGAGTAACTCGATCTTTCACATTCAATTTATTCCACCTGTCATCTTATAATTAACTCCCTCCTCTTTCCTCGGTCTTTATGCCAAAATCAAAGGACAACAAATGACCGAGACGGAGGGAGTAAGTGGAGAAAGTCTATTCATATTGTCCACACATTATACACTAGATAATCATTTGGTTTGAGAAAACATTTGAAAAAAAGAAATCCCACACATTTGACATTTACAATCACCACGCACAAGTGAATGTGAAGGACATGGGAAAGATGGGAGGAGCCAATTCATTATCACGAAGGATTTAATCCTCCATAAATGAGACATATTATATACCTCAACTTACCAACATCTTATGCATCTCATTTAGCGATAATAAAAATGCACGGGTTTAATTTTAATAAATTGAAAAATCAATAAGAAGGTGAAAATATTTAATAAAAATATGATATTAGTATTACAATTATACCGATGTAAAAAGTAAAGAAATTTATATGTTTAACTTAGACGTAAGTAAAAACAACGCATTCGCTCGACATTATAAAAATACAGAAATAATTAGTTTTTTAAATAACGATTTTTTTATTTTTTTTTTTGTTTTATGAATTGTCTTGTCCATATTTTATTTGTTATTATTTATTCGGTTTGTTATTTTTTAATTTTTTTAATTTATTAGTTTAAAATTTATTAATTTGTAGTTGTTGAACATATGAATTTTTGTATAGATTTTTTTTTTTTTTTTCGTGTTTTGTTTTTTAGCATAAATTTTATGTAAATAAATTTTTTATCATAAACTTAACATATGAATATGAATATTCAGAAATCTGAAGTTTGTAAAATAAAAAACAAATAAAATTGGAGGAGAGGAAGTAATTAATTGGAAGAAATGATCATGGGGCCATTTACCCTAAAATCAAGGAGCCGATTGGAAGTTTCTAAATGCTTTGACTTTTATAGATAAAGGATAATCTATTGATTACGAAATTACATGTTTTATTATTAGTTAGTTTTGTGTAAAACAGTTTCGCAAATATAGAGTAAAACAAATTTATGTCCGCCCACCAAAAATTCGTTATCCATACTAATGGAATATGTAGTTATTCAGCATATTTACAATATACTTGTGTAAGATCGCCTTATAGTCTTACACAACGAGCATTGCACTACATAGAAAGGTAGAATGGTAGTCCTAGTAAACCACAAGTCCACAACTCAATCCAATTAAGCCTCGTATATAGGTGAGTAACTACGACACTCAACGTATATAAGTCTAGAAATAAAATAAAATACATTTTCATACAAAAATAAAATAAAAAAAATAAACAAAACGGTACAATAAAATGGCACAAAAATTATACGAGTAATATATCACAAAATCTTGTATAAAACAGTTTTATACAAATGATATTATAAAGTGAAGTGATATTTTACTACAAAAGGTCTCATGAGAACAGTCTCTCAATAAACTTATTGAGAGACCGATTACAAATTGACGGAAAAATGGTACAAAAAGCAATAAAATGAGTATGAATACTATAAACAAAGCTATTAATAAAAATGGTTACAATATAAGATAAAATAGATACGATAATTATGAAAACATTTACCAAATGGAAGAAGCATTTTGAACCACAATCACAAATAAAAGGGATACGAAAAAAATACATAAACGATGCCAATAAAAGTGGTATCTCAATAACTTAGTCAGAGACCGTATCTCGAAAGTTCTAGTGTTGAATGAACTTTTTTGTTTGTTTGAGTTAGAGGGAAAAAATGAACATACATCGGATTTACTACCTCAGACTTTATTTATTTTTTGAGCATGTGTATTCTTTTAAGCTTATTAAAATTTATAAGTTAGATTTTAATTTTTTCATCAAAACTCAAACTTAACTAAAATCATATATAATGTTTTTGAGTTTTATTATAATTTTTTGACCTTAATATTTCAGTGAATGAACTCAAAAACTTTATAGTAAAACTCATAATTTTTAAAACAAAACTCAAAAATTCTATTATAATGCTCAGAAACTATACAAGTACTGGTGGTAATACATCAGATATATAATCTACTTATTGGAGTTAGTGTTGAAGGAACTTCCACACACAAATATTTTTTGTAATAAGGTCACCATTGCCTTTTTTGTATGATTTAACATTATTTTATTGTAAAACCGATTCACCTAAAATTTACTGAATATATGTCGTTTACCAAAAGCGCGTTAAAATGTCTACTATCAACCTTTTTAACAATACGGGTATGGTGGTCCAATTGCATATATCGTCCTACAACTTTATATCAAGATGTCCCTAAATGAAGATATAAATGAGAACAAACCATACAAATAAGAACAAATCACAAAATTGCATTCAATTAAAACAATCCATAACCAAACACATTACTCATGAATTTGGTGCGGTTAAAGTCACGAATTGTATGGTGCATTGTTTTTACATTTACTCACATCAATCACAAAAAAAAATTCAAATTTTTTAGAATGGGAGAGAAGAATAAGATCTCATGTATGATTCATGAATGAGAATTAAGATTTTTTGTTTGATTAAATACATACTAGTATAGCTCCCGTGCAAATGCACGGTATTTTAGATACAGATATTAGAGAATTTGACAATTAATTAAACTACTGCAGTTTACCTCCATTTTGAAAAGGGTAGAAAATTTGTATATATAATTTTAAGAAATCTTTTATTAGTCTTATTTGTGTAAAAGTTAAACAATGACTGATGTTATAAAATAAATTAGGAGATAAATATTGTTTAATAGTAAAAATAGAAGTCCACAATAACTAATTAGAAAATAAATAGTCTAGTAGAATATTACTTAGGCGGAAAATTTAAGCGGGAAAATTTAGAGATGTGTTAATCTTTTAGTATATAGGGGATTGGATGCAAAAGCGGAGGCGCGGAGCCAGGTTTTGAGGTTAGGGGAACGAATAAGTAATGCCATAAGTTAAACTTAAAAAATTCCGAAAATTTTTAACTAAAGCTCGTGACATTTTCAATTTCTAGCGGGGAGAGCGCTGCCACCCCCTTAAATTTTAAGTATTTTGACGAGGTTTATATGTTGTGAATGATACGGAGTACTTCGTATCATTTTACAAAAAGTAAATTATGTTAAGAAAATTTTATGTTAATGTTCAACCTAATTTTCGAAGGTAGTAGTATGAGTGTTTATGGGTTCAAGCCCGGACCTTTCTAAACCAAATTATGCGGTCCGAGTATCAAGTACGTAATGATAAATGATGGACCGGGGACCGTGTCATATTAATACTGTCCTGGTTATATCCAGACCAAAAACAGATCAGGAAAACAGATCAGACACCAAGTCAAGGTGGTCAGGTAGGTCAACAATCAATCAACCATTTTTTCACCGAAATATACAAGGACTTAAGTGATCAGTAGAGGTCAAAACTACTTAATTAAACCCCTTATTAACCAAATTCAAACCGAAATCATCTGCATTAACTATCGAATCTAATCTTATTTAATCTATTATATAAGTAAATGTTAAAATCATTCTTGAAGTGTAATAGAAGCATCCTTTGTTCCCTAATCATCTATTGTAAGCATGTGACCAAAATTATATTATATACATAGAATTTAGAGATTAATATTCAAACCTCTCTTCATCAATCATTTCTCCCCGCCTACTCTCCCTATGTTTCCGTTATATATAATCCCTACACACTTTTTTCTCATTTTTTTTTCTGACATTTCTTTCATCCCAAACTAACTAATCCCTTAAAACAATTTTCCGTCGTAATAATAAAACGGGTTTTCTAACTCGTGTCCTTCAAACCCGTAATAACATTTCTTCTACAAATCCTCGTATTAAAACGGTTTTTTTAGCGTGTATCCTTGAAAACCTGTGATTAATATACCCAAATAATTCCTTCTTTGATCAATCCCACAAAAACCCACCTCAAATTTTCAATCTTTTTTCATTCTTTAATATTAATTCATCAAATTTTATTCATTTTATATGAATAATTGTTTATTTTGATTGATTTTGTGTATTGAAATTTGATCATTTAAATACAATTAAGAAAGGTGTAATCTTTGATTTGAGCATGCGAAGTTTGGATTACTTCAAAGATTGATGATGATGATGAAGCAACAAAATCATGAAGATTCATCAACTAATGCTTCTTATAAACCTAAAGAACGTCGTATTGTTACTTGGACTCAAGAGGTTAATTTTTAATCATTTTTAATTTTTTGTATTATAATCATCAGATTGTTTGTTTTGTATTACGGCCCGGTTCTTTTCCGCTTAATTTCAGTTCAGTTTAGTTCAGTTCTATTCAGTCACGAGTGTAATGGATTCTGAGATTGATATATATGGATTGGATTTGCAGGAGGATGATATACTGAGAGACCAAATAAGCATTCATGGGACTGACAAGTATGATACAGTACCTGTTCATTTTTAATTGAAGTTTTATCCATTTTTTTTCAATTTTATTTTTGATTGGATTAATATTGATTTTGGAGGATTAGATGAAATGGGTATTGATTAAATTTTTGTGGGTATCATGAAATTGATGATTTTTGGGTGTTTTACTTTGGATTGATTGCAGTTGGACAATTATTGCATCAAATTTTAAGGATAAGACTACAAGGCAATGTAGAAGAAGGTTAGTAAAACATAGGATGATATTATTAGTGTGAAAAGTATATTAATTCCTCCGTCCCCATCATTTGTTTACCTTTGATTCTATCATAGTGAATATAAAAGGTAAACAAATGATTGAGACGGAAAAAAAATGATTTTTTTCTATTATTAGTGTCAAAAGTTTGTCACTTTGAGTAAATTGGCCCCTTCAAAGTCTCAAAGTGTTGCCTTTTTGTTAGTATTGGCCTATTGGGTAGCTACTTCCGTCAGCATTTTGTGGTGCGCAAAAACTCAAATGAGACCGTTGTATGCAGATGAACCTTTGTAACTATGTTGTATGTATACGACGGTTTTATGTCAGTTAGTAACCGAGGAAGGCGAATTCTAAATTTCTAATATGCTGTTTGCAGATGGTATACATATCTGAATTCCGATTTCAAAAAAGGAGGTTGGTCACCAGAGGAAGATATGTTATTATGTGAGGTAATTTGATGCTGATTGTTGGTTACTGTATACTTTAGCGGAACTTAATCGAGTGTTGATAGTACTAACTACTACTATTAATTAACAAGTTAACAGTTTGTTGGTAAAGTTGTTTTATAAGTACATAAAGATATGATATAAAAGTTGGGAGTTGTAACAGTAACAGTAGTTTATATGCAGGCCCAGAAGATATTTGGTAATAGGTGGACTGAAATTGCCAAGGTGGTCTCTGGAAGGTATTAAGTTCAACTCATAATTGATTTTTCTTTTGACATTGGGGATTTCGGGGATTGATAATGACTCGTTAAACTGTATGCGCTTATTATTGTCATTAAAAATATGGAGTAGCACACTAGCACTCGGGCTATATGATTTTGACATAATTTTCGTTATGGGCTGGCTTCCAACACCTGGGAACTGCATTTGAGGGTCTGAAAATGATGATTCCATATGCCTCTTTATGTTATTCGACCTAAACCATTTCCGGACTGATGTGTTGTTGTCACATTTTGCGTCCGAAATTGGACAAATGATGCTGATACGTGTTTGCAAACTGTATTTTTCAGGACTGATAATGCTGTCAAAAACCGCTTCTCGACCTTGTGCAAGAAGAAAGCTAAGCGTGAGGCCTTGGCCAAGGAGAATAGCAGCACATCTATAAATGCAAACAACAAAAGGGTCTTGGTCGACAACGGATTTTCTTCAACGGGGATGGTTGATACCACATCCCCATTCAAAAAGTTGAGGTAGATTACAGAATATAGACTTGCATTGGATTTTTTATCTTGCACGAGTTTTGCATGCTGATCCTAACAATTATGTTAATTTAGGAGGTCCCACATCCTGAACCGCGTGGAAAATTTCGTCTCTGGAAACATTTTGCACAAGAACTCTGGAACTACTACGGAGCTATTAAGGCGTCCTTTCGCAGTGCTAACACAAAATGACAGCAATGTTGATAATTTACTAGTTTCAACAACCCAGGAAATGGTGATAAATGGTATGGAGTACATGACACTGACAGTTGCATTTTGAATTATCTACTGATCAACTTTCTGTATTTAATGTTGAATTTATGGCTGATAACCTTGACTTTTACTCAAGTAGAAGTCTTTTTTCTTGTAGTACTATTGTTGATTGAGTAACATGTTTTCCTAATTAAGCAGTGCTAATCGTAGAAAATGTCGCATGAACAGATAACAAGAAAGTTGAGGGAACATATCTTAGAAAGGATGACCCGAAGGTAGCGGCTTTGGTGCAGCAAGCGGAGTTACTTAGCTCTCTTGCAGTAAAAGTAAATATGGATAATACAGAGCAAAGCCTTGAGAATGCTTGGAAAGTAAGAACTTTGTGTGGGTTAAATTTCCGTGGCCTGTCTTACAATCCTTCTGTCCATGAATAAACGCCATTGTTTGTTTTTCATAAAAATAAAGGAACCTAGAAAACGTAGGTCGAAATGTAAGTTATGAAAGATGTATGCAGCCTTACCCATGGGTTATAAACGTAAAGAGGTTGTTTCTGAGTGACTTTAATGTAAATTGCGTCATAAAATGCATCAACAACCACATTGACCCCAAATAACATACAAAATAGTGAAGTTTATTTATGGACACCCCCTCTAAAGTTATTTACAAATAGAATTATTCTTTATTACTATCAGCAACTGTAATTGTCATTTCAGGCACAAATGCTTGCTGACACTGATTGAGCCGCATTTGCAGGTACTTCAGAATCACTTTGACAAAAACAAAATGAGTGATCGGCTTAAATGCAAAATAACAGATGTGGGCTTCCAGCTTGACGACTTCAAAGAGTTGATGAAGGATTTGAGTAGTAACAAGGGCATTCAATTACATCAAAGGTCTTAATTTTAACTGAACTGCACTTTATGTCTACTAGAACCAGTTAGTGGCGTATTTTAGGTTTGAGAAGAAGGGCCGGGGCCCTTTCTAACCTCTTAAGTTCATATTCATTTCAAGCTAGAAGTTATCACTTGGCCCCCTTAGCCTTCGCTCTGATATCTGCGACTAGGACTATTCATTTCACGTCATCTGACAAGTTGTGTGCTTTGCAGGGAGCCTGATATGTACGAATCTTCAAGCAGTTCTGAGTATAGTACTGGATCAACTACCTTGTCCCATACTGCTAATGATCAAGTTGAACAATCTCAACTTGAAATCTGCACAATGCATGACGAGATCGAAGCTGGCACACAATCATTAGAGGTAGGAGATAATGGTTGTGTTGACATGCCTGGAAACAAGCTCATTTCAGGTTCAGCAGTAGATCAAGGTAATTAAAGTTTATGCTAATAACTTGTTATATAATTTCATTTGTTTGTACTCGCTGCCCATAATACACTGAATTCTCGTGTTTGCGTTCCTTTATTTTCTTTTCTTTTTCTATTTTCTTCTGATTCTTTTACGCCATTGATGGCTTCAAGTGATGGTTCATGTCAGCCGACCTCAATTCAATTTGGGATTGAGGTGCGGTTGTTACAAAGAAAACAAGTCTTGCTTGATCTGGTTACATTGTCGCTGAGAACATTTTCTGATTTGTTTCTTGTCTGTAATTGCAGAGAGTAGCTCACCAATCCAAGTAACTCCGATATTCAGGTCTATGGCATCGACAATACCGAGTCCACAGTTTTCAGAGAGTGTAAGCCATCTCTTGTTTTTCCTTGTTATAGAGTATAGATCAATGCATGTGCTCCGAATACTGCTATCACTAATAAATTCAGTCACTGTCTTCGTCATTGAATTGTTACTGATTCAAATTAGCTGTTTTTGAATTTAAAGCCTATATGGAGTTACTTGGCTCGATATACACTCGCTTACGTTTATACTTAACCCAACAGTGAAATTCTTGGTAATAGAGTTGTACTCCGTATATGATATCTTTCTTGAGTGTACTGTACTACTGACTGACGACTTACCTTTATACGTATTTCAGGAAAGGCACTTTCTACTGAAAACTCTCGGAATTGAATCTCCGGCTCACAACGATATCAGCAATCCTTTGCAACCACCGCCTTGCAGAAAAGCACTTCTTCAAGGCCTTTAAACTCAGTTTGTTACCTCTGCCCGCAAAACACAGGCAGTCATAATACCGAGATTTTTGTCTTTCTCAGGTTTCCCACACTTGCAGCCACATAGGCCTGAAGTTTTATTTAAGAGGCTTTTAACATCTGCATTTCCAAGATCCGTACTTCAGATTGTTATCGTGTTCCTTAATTCTTTCTGTTTCACTCTCTGGGTGCGTGTAGCTTACCCGATTGTGAGTCAACTGTGTATGCATGCCATTTTTATTTTTTATTTTTTTATGGGAATCGAATTTGGATAGTTGATCTCCCAGCCAGAATTGGCAAAAGTTTGTTCTTTGTACAGCAACCTGATGATTACACATGGGCATCTCGTCTCGTCGATCCAAATAGGTATACATATAGAAAGTATCATGGAGGAATCACCAATGGAATGGTAAATCCTCTTAGTTTAGAATAATTGTTTGTTGGTTTTTTTATTTTTATGTACTGTAATCTCCAAAATACTCGAGTTTGAAAATAAAAGAAATTGTCTGAATGGTATTTAGACATGGTTTTCTTTCCCTTTTTTTTACTGTAATTCTGTAACAGGTTTCAGCAGAAAAGAGCAACTTTGTTTTAGATAATTAATTAAACTAACAGCAGTGGTTACAGAAGAACCAAGGAAGAACTTACAGGTAAGCTCAGCCGGACTGTGAAGAACTTCAAACTGCCATTTTTCGACAGCCTTGACTTTTTTTTACGATAATTGAGTAAACCAATACGCTTCAGATGTCCGTCTCTTGAAATACAGCTCATGTTACTCCCTCCGTTCCACATTGCTCTTTCATTCTGATTTCTGTGTATGAATGATACAGTTCTTCTGTGCTGAACATTTTTCGGGTTTTTGTTGATTAAAGTTTTCTGAGTGGTGGTGTATATAGTAGTGATCATAACTAAAGCTTAAAGTCCGAGGTAAAAAGTTGGAGGGAAAATAATACAAATTAAAGTATACTCTCTGGATGCTACTTTATCTCCTCCAACTTTTTTAATAATCCGTAAATGTAAATTAGTGCTTCTTTCTTCTGTGAAGTACCGGTCTTTCTATACAATTCTAACGTATCGTCAATTGTGCATGACCGTCGTCAACAAAGATGCAAGAGGTTGGTAACCAACTCATTGTCACAGTGACACCGTAACATTGTCCTTCAGTAATTTCATGATCACCAAATCGATTACAAACCAAGTCCCAAACGAGAGTAAGCTTCGAGCTACATGCATTAATTTAATGCAAAACTTCTCGGATCACATAAATTCCAATATAGGAAGTATTCGTTACAACAATCTCTATACTAATCTTTTCTCCGTAAGCCTGAAGTAGTACAAATCAGGACATCCAATCCTATAGGCAGAATAAGATTCAAAAAAAAAGAAAAAAAAAGACTAACTATACGGCCATTAAGTAGCTTTGCGCTTCTTCTGCAATCTTTGCAACTTCTGCCATTTCAGATAAATTTGGTAGGAGAGGCCAGAGAAGACCATGGCAACACTACTCCACTGGGAGGTGGAAAGTGGATTGCCAGTCAGAAGGGACGAGACAACAATGCTTACAAACTTGCGGGTGGTGGTGATAGTCGTGTTAGCGAGAGATCCAAACCGGCTGATTGTCAGGAAGATGAAATTCTGGCCAACTGCACCGCATAGGCAGTAGAATAATATGTCCCATGCTGCTTCTGGGTGGTGTTGGCAGAATCGAATGGCTTCATATCCACTTGCTTGTGGCCATCCAAACATGAATACCATATTGTATATGGTACCCCAGAGATTCATTCCCAGCATTATTTCCCAAGCGCTTGTCTTAGGGTACCTAAGAAAAGGGCAAACAAAATAAAACACAAAAAACTTACTGCTATGCAAATAATGCAATTGAGATGGTTTCCTCAGACCAAAATCACCAATGTAAGTAAACTTCAATCACCCGAAAGTCTACTTCACACACAGATTGACAAATAAACACAGTACTAGTTCTTCATTGGTATTGGAACATGATGAACATAAAGCAAGATGGCTGATTAAACGTGTTGCGATCCTTGTAATGTGAAGTTGAAATTGGACGATGCAGTTCTGATGTAATATCATAATGGGTCATTCAGAAACAATTTCTTTGTGTTTCTAGCACAAGGGTAAGGCTACGTAAATCCGCACGACTGCCACTCCCACCCCCTTTGGCCCTCTACAGAGCCTTTGGCTCAAGGCCGATCGATCAATCTATCATGGCCATCAGCAATAAGGTGATAAGACACGATGAAAGATGTAGCCAGTAGGTTACCATCAGAACAAATTGTAGCATCTAGATTACGAATAAAAGGAGAAAGTCCAGCAATACCTTGCTGTGATTGAATCCTGTGTAGCATTTGTAAATCCATCAAAAGCGAGATTTAAGAAACAGAGCCCATATCCAAGAGGTGCATTGGGGTGTGCCAGCTTACTGATGGTCTTTGAGCTAGTCTGAGTCACAGGACATTTAAGTATTAGATATTCTACTTCTGGTGGCCAAAGAGGATGATGACACCAACAATACCCTCGCGATAAAGATGTCAGTAAATGAAAAATTTAGTAAGATACAACAGAAATTATACATAATTCTCACCTTTGAGAGTGCGAACATAGACACACCTCCAGCTACAAGAAATGTACATAGATACTCTGAAACTGTGTATCTTATGCCATATACTAAGGCGCCCATAAGCATAACTGAGAAGGAAGAAACGTTATATTAAAAACTGTTTACATTGAAAAGGAATTGTGTCCGATAAATTACATTAGACAAGGATTTGTGAAAAGATAAAGGGGATCAATACTCAATAGCACAACTTTCTCTTACTTTAAAATTTCATTATTAAAAAAAACAATTATTGGAGTTGACAAGGGTGCCACGACGGGAAACAAAATCTAGAGCAAAGGTCTTCTATTTATACTATAACAAGCTCGCTCTATAGGGAAAAAAATTTAATTCCATGAACATTTGCATGAGCACTGACGAGACAAAGTTAAAAAACACCTTTTTACCTGGAATCATCTTTGATGACTTGGCTAGGACCTGCATCAGAGACAGCACTCATTAAAACAACATAAACAGATGTGCTACGACATCATACCCATAATCAGCCACTAAGCTGTAACATCTTGCAGAATCTTAAATGAGCATGTATGCGGTCACAACAGTACCACCTATAAATCGGAACTAGAGTATCCTATTACCCTTCAGAGTCTAATCGCACTTATGATCACAAAAAAGGATTCACCCCACACTAACATGACACACAGACAAACCAGGCATTCCTCCTGGTTCCTTAAGCAATCCCAAATCTACTACCAACATTTTACTGATTAATATTTTGCCTTTGACTTCAGCATTCAATCACAAATACAGTCAGAGAGAATGAAGTGAATACCTGCGCGGGATAGCTTATGTACTTCAAGGCTTCAATCCCCATTGCAGGTCCAATCGTGTTTGTTATCCCTGCACTCCAATAACTCCACCATGGAGCACCTCCCTTACCTCTCGACCAAAGATTAATCACTGCAGGTGTCCCACAAAACCAAATTACATTTTACCCACGTCAACTAAACACCATGTTACCATCTAGTTAAGTAAAAATTCGGCTTAATCTTTTCGCTTAAGAGAAAAGATTAAAGGATAAAACAGAAGCTTACTAATAAAGGACCAGATCAAACAGACTACATTTTGCGCCAAATTCAGAAATGCTAAATGCTCAAATCTCTTCTTGTCTGGTCCAAATCTCTTCGTCGACCTGCCCACATTATACATTACACAATATGAGCTCGCAGATTCTTGTGTTTCCCATGATCCTATCCCACATTCAATGTTCAACAACATCAGTGATGGACTGATGGGTGTCAGTCAGCTCGACTAGCCACCACACCGACAATGTAAAGTACAAATCTTTTAGTTAACTTTTTTCATTTATCATTCTAAATTACTCTATTTCATTCCTAATTCGTCCCCTAAAATTACTAATCTACTTTTACCCACACTAGCTTTGTGAAGTATGAATTTTTAGTTAAAATTTCCGATTTTTATCTTTCTAAATCACTCTATTACATTCCTAATTCACTCCCTAAAATTACCAATCTACTTTTATCCACACTAGTTTTAAATCCAAACTACGCCACTAGGTCACATCGACAATGTAAAGTACGAATCTTTTAGTTCAAATTTCAGACTTTTTCTTTCTAAATTACACTATCACACTTCTAATTCACATCACTAACATTTGCAATCAACTTTTACCCTCACTAACTTCGAATCCTAGCTCCGTCACTGATCCAACAAAAATTCCAACTATCAACATATTCATACAACATTAAACCCTAATCAACAATTCAATACACAGTAAACCTCAGTACGTTACACAATTCAACAAAATCAAGCTAAAATACAATAAATTAACAATCAATAATCATGATCTACGACAAATGAGAGATAGATATATAATGCATACAGATTTTCCTGAAGAACGCCTTGAGAAATATAAGCAGCCCAAATTCCGGCAACACAAAACGTCAACAAAAGAACTCGCCGGAATCCTGACGCATGTGCTTCCATTCCGGCGAAATTAACCGCCGACAATCTCCGATCGTGGAATTTCCCGACGAATTACGCGAAACCCTAGAAATTTTCAAGGGAAAAGGAAGAATAATTGAGATTTGAAATTCAGTTTTTCGTTGGTTAGGGTTTTGGATTGTTATATTAATTAAGAAATTAAAAGGGGGGAAAGTATGTTACATGGCGCTGACGTTGAATGATTATGTGGCAAGTGTTGATTGGTTGGATGACAGTTTTGGTTTGTTGCTATTGGTTGATCGAGTGCAAGGTTGTTGGAACTTAGATGGGTGAGTATCGGTCTAAGATTGGACTAGATTGAATTAAATTGTACTCGACTAACCGAAAACGTTTATAAAATTAAAACTTCATTAATTAGTTTTAAATGATAAAAAAATATGTAAGTAAATTGTACGGAGTATATTATTTTGACTTAAAAGTAACTGAATTAAACTCATCTAAATTGAGTTGAAAGTGCGTTGAATTGAACTGAACAAGCTAAACTACGCTGACAAGTTGAGTAGAGCGAGCTGACTTGAAGTGAATGAGTCTGAAGTGAGGCGATGTCGTCATTATTCCCGAGTTGAATTGAACTTTCTACTCATACGTCATTATTCACGAGTTCCAAGTAACAAATAGTTTCTCTTAAGATGATAATATCCGTTTTAAAAATTAAACGGGTCAAACAACACACAATTGAATAACATGAGACAAACTTTTCGTTATTTCCTAATAAAATAAACTTTTGAAATGTATACAAAAAAAAGTTTGTAAATAAATCTTTCAAGTCAAAGTCTTCATTTATTATATCACACTAACCAAATACGAGTTACTTATTTTAATAATTCCGTTTACTATGCGATTATTTTAATAAATTTCTTCTCTGAAACTCTAAAACCACCTTGTTTGAGAAGAACAACTATCATTAAAAATAAGACATTGACGACTTCAATCCGATTCTCATGCGTTGTTTATTACGCGATTATTATTATTACTCGGTATCATTTTATTTTTTGATAAACAATACGATTATTGACTTTAGATGGCTTTTAATTGGGACGAAATAGGAAATAATTGAAATGGATTCGCAATATATCTTCTGCTCATTCAGCAAAGTTGGTAGTAGTAGACACATGACAGATACGAATTCAGTAGAGAATGAAATCACTCATTTCAGTTCGACAGACAGTAGCAAATTACAAACCAATCAGTATGCGACCAAATTAACGATTACAATCTTTGAAAATACTGTCTAGTTTCAATTAAAAACTAGCAATCAGATTACAAAGACAAACAGTCGAGGCTCTTAAAAAGTTGACAAACACATTTGATGCTATAGCTATAACACAGGAGCCAGCATCACGGCATCACTGACTAAAATGACCATTGAATCAAATGACAACGTAAACTAGTCAGTTTCAAGAAACGTTGTCTGCACTCTCTTTGATTGGGAATTCGAGCATCTTCAAACTACAACCCGTGTGATTGGCATAAACTTTGTGAACCTCCTTAAATGGCAGAACAAACCTCTTCAAGAAGGTAGCCTCGGGCATCCCAACAGCGGAACGGAAAGAGGGGTACACAGTCAATAGACTTTTCTCCTTCAGAATCATCAAGACCTTGTGTCTAGGCACTACTCTTTTCTCCAGACTGTAAGTAAAGAGACAAGCATTTGCTGTCAAGAAAGCAGGCGATAGTCGCAGCTCGTTCATCAGGAAATCCATCTTCTTTTTTATGCTTACATCAGAAAATGAGAAGCAACTAGCATTTTTCATCATCAAGGTCTCGATATCAGATTGGGTCCAACCACAGCTCTTCAACATTCGAAATTTGGACTCAATATTCTCATCACTAAGTGAAGATATAATGTGAACCCCATACAGGAAGACTGGAGAATCAGGACGAATCCCAAACTTGTGTTCAACCCTTGAAACCACACCCTTGAAAGTACCGGGATTTTGAAAAAAGGCAAATGGTCTCTTAATCAAGTGTTTCCTGATTAACTCATCGGGGATTTCATAATCATCAGTCAACAAAGCAAGATTAGGCAACAAATTATCAACTTTGGGACTGAAATTCCGTAAATTCTTCACAACTTCAATAACCTCTGAATCACAACCTAAAATATTTCTAAAAATTTGAATGGCAGGCACAATAGCAGACTCCAAACCCCAACCTAATAGGTTCGGATTCCTCGAAACAAGCGTAATTATATCAAACCCAGAAAATCCCATTTCTTTAAACCTATTAAACTTGGGTTCAATGGTTTTATCAACGCTACAAGATAACAATCTAGGGCATAAAGATACACTTTTTGCTATAAGGGTATCATCGAAACCATTTGTTTTGAAGAACGAGACAACAGAAGTAGCATTTGAAAGGATAGTCAAGTGATTCACCTTGTTATTGCTGAGAGAAGACTTGGTTGAAATTGATAAAGCTTGTTTCTGAGAAAATCCTAAGGAATCTGTTAAGAAATTTGCTAAAGGATCAGATGGTGTTGCAGTTGAATGAAGTAGAAAATGGAAACCTTTGATCAAATCAAGGGTTTTGATTTGGAAGCCATGGCTGTATCTCCTGCTCAACATTTGCATCTCTACTCACCACTCTCTCTTCTACTGCTCGTGTGTCGAATTGTGTTTAGGTTTATAATTTACAGTATGTATACGGGTCAATCGGTTCGAGGCAATTCGGGTTTGAGTAATTCAGGTAGCTTATTTAGTTCATTTTATCTTTTTTTTTTCTTTATCTTTTTTTTTTTTTCACATTTAACTTATAATATTAAGTAATTATTATATTATTTTATGTTATTTCAGATAAACTCAAGTACGTTTTTTGTTAGTTTACCGAGAACTGTTGTCAGGCTGGGTTGAGTGCGAGCAGACCAGCCACGATACTATATGAGAATCGGGCTTTGCCCCGGGCCAGAGTTGGCCGGTTTTGTCTAGCAAGAGCCCGACCGACTGAGTAGCAGGCCAGTGCTGAGCCGAACTGGACTTTCATATATATTTTTCCGTTAGTGTTTGGATCAAGGCGGGCCGAGAAAATTACGACACTAGCCCCACGCGAGGATGACATTGGGCTGGCGCATGGCCAACAACACTAGTGCTAGTGGGGTTGTTAGATGTCGGTCCATGAAGCCGAGTGGGGCCGGATTATTGGTACTACATTTAACAACTCTAAGTTTACCAAATATTTTTTATATAATCAGTTATCACGTCCTAATTTTCAGCAATTTTTACACGTTTTAATTAACTTTTCAGCTAATTTTACTAAACAAACCCTTTTTTTTTTAGTTTGCAGTGTTTGACTTGTATAGTATCCCTGACCTTTATTGTATGGAGTATAATTGATCGTCTTGACTTTAAATTAAACCTCAAATTTTATAATGACAACATACAATGTGCAAAATTTGGCGTGGCTGTCTGGCTAATGCGTGGTGATTTTCATCCGACTTACGAAAAAACGAGATTGAATATTCTCCATTTAACGAAGGACGTTAACCTTAGTAATTTAGTATAATGTGCGATGAAAATCAACTCCTGTAATAATATCCCTAACAACAACCGAGACATTCAACCCCTTTTTTATATATCATTCCTTATTCATCCTCGCTAACTTTAAATCCGTATGCCATGGTCCTTACTCCTTCATGTGACCACAAGAATTAGACATGAATGCTTGAGGAACATTATAAGTAGTAGACACATGACAAATACTATCAACACATGACATGAAATTCCACTCAAAAAAGGAAAAAAGAAAAAGATATGAAAGACAATGAAAGAAAGGTACAGCTTAACTGGATTCTAACAACAACTACACATGACAAGAAATTCCCACCTTGTATCTTCACCTTTTTATTAATACGAATTCTTTATTAAAACCGTCTTAACGTTTTTTTTTTTTTTTTCGTATTAAGGGAGTTAATAGAGCGATTATGATATTGACAGTCATGATAGGAGTTTAAACTCGGATTATGATCTTGGTGTAAAGGGTGATAAAGGAAGTTAAAATGGTGATTAAAAGGTCTTAACTTAATATGTGTACATACGATGAATGTATAAAAAATGAATGTTGCCAATATCGTATGACGATCTTATAGTATAATTTGTGATTTTATTAACAAAAAAAAAAAGGTAATTACATTACATATTACAGATAGTAGACTGTAGTTGGAGCAGAGAACAAAATTCTGAGAGAGAATGAATGCGTGACAAGGAGGGAACCAACAAAACTGAAATCTCTGCAAAAAAATTCAATCTTTATTCTTGGTTTGTTATTCTTGTCTTCATTTATCTTCTATCTTCATAATACTAGCTTGTTTTTATTATAAAAGGCATAAATATAGAGAATTACTGGGTTTTTTTACTGTCAGCTGATCTACAGTAGATCCAACAGCGTCTGATTTTGATTAATTTTGGTAATTTAAGTTATTGGGTTGCATTTTTAGGGTAATTTCTGAAGTGGGTAGTGTTGAAAATTCATTGAATTGAAGTATTACTGTTCAAAGTTCATATCTTTTTCATAATTTCATGATTTTTGAAGGAAGAAAGTGAAAGGGTTGATTTTTGTTCAAGTGCTTGTGTTGAGTGTTTGTTTTGATACATGATTTGGGGTCGGCTATCATGAATCATCATTCGAATCCGTTTAGGCTAGAATCGAGCTTGGGTGTTTGCTTAATGCTGCTGATTAATTGAGTAGGGATAGTTAGGGTTTGTTTAGACTATAGATCTTGAATGTGTTTTGCTTATACTTGTAAAAGAGTGATATATGAGCTAATGTAGTGATGAGGGTGTTCATTTGAGCTCATGATTTTGTTTGAATGGTAGTGAAGGTACATCAAATCGGACAGTCGTATCGCTAGGGACGAGAGGGGTAAATTTAGTTGGCATTAAATTTGGTTTATATTAAGGTGGAATGTTTTGTGTTTGACATATTGAGCTTGTGATTGCGTATTACGTGGCGTTGGAGTGTTGTCTTAGATTAAGTGGCAATATCTAAGCTTTTGACTGATCTGGAAAACTCTGATTTTGGTTGGAAGTTATTAATTCAGCAAATCGTCGTCAGGTGGTTAGGCATTTTGGGGTTGTAGATCTGCTTTTATTGGCTGTTTTAGCCTTTTAGAGTCAGATGGGTTGCATTGTGTGCTACCGAAGTGGGGAGTGATTTAGGCAGTCGAGATGCCACCTTCTCCGTCGTTGAGGGGATCTCTCAGAAGGGATTCTGGTGGTGATATCCATAAGAGGGGGCGCAGTCTTGAGAGCGGATTATCTTTTAAAAAACAGGAAGATGATCTTGCTCTATTCAATGAAATGCAAAACCAACAAATGGAGAATTTCCTTCTTGAGTCAACAGATGGTTTTGAAGATTTATTATGTAATTCCTTCTGCTCTTACAAACTCGATTGCTTTTGCATTTGAAATTAAATTGTTTCTTTGACAACTCACTGCTTAACTATGCTTCATAACTTTGTGATTGTTCCAGCTTCCAAAACGAAACCATATCCGGAGTTTAACCTTGGAATCAATATCGCTGCTCGGGGTGAGAGCAGTGATCTGCTCAACGAGGACAGTGACAAGAATGATTATGAGTGGTTGGTGTTATTTTTAATCCTTTCCTGGGCTATGTATCATGTAGTTGACTTTTAATATATGCGCAGTTACTTGATGTATTCTGTCTAATTCCGTGCTTTCCTTTTATTTTTTTCTCTTGAAATTCTCTGCATGCTGATCTAGAGCGATGATTTGTTTTATGTGTAATGTACTCGCACCACTTTTTCCATTAACCTTGCCTTTTTGCTCGAGGGGAAAATTTGAAAATGAGGCTCAATGGAAAAAACGGAGGGAGGATTTGACGCTGAGTGTTGTGAATCACGGAACATCACATTTACCTCTTATCTTTTGGCCTGCTATCATGCTTTACGATTCTTACATTTTTCAAGTGGCGATTGTAACATT
Organism: Silene noctiflora; assembly: GCA_009801015.1. NCBI lineage: Eukaryota > Viridiplantae > Streptophyta > Magnoliopsida > Caryophyllales > Caryophyllaceae > Silene > Silene noctiflora. The sequence goes on along the minus strand of VHZZ01000068.1, from coordinate 275,868 downwards.
GTGTTTACCTCCTCCATTGGAAGGTTATTGACTCCCCCAGAGACCCCACTTTTTCCTTCATTGGACGATGAGCCAGCTTCTGTCGACCTCGTACATAATGGTAGAGCTCGAAGCAGGCCTATTTCACTTTCAAGATCATCTACAGTGAGTCACAATTTGTTGAATTAGTCAATTTTTATAGTTTACTCTGAAATTTAACCTGTGAATTACTGTTCGTGTGTGTTTCATTTCCAATGAAGCGAGGACCCCCTATTAAGATGGTTACGGATTCTGATGTGATAAAGCAAAATGAGTCACCAAAGTGACATTTCGATGCAATTTTTGATGCATTTTTCATTATGGGTCATGTGGAAACTGTTGTTATGTGTTTAACAAAGGCATTGGCGGAGCTCTTGAGGCACCTGGGGGTACAGTTATTGTTGTATTCATACTTTGTGTTCATGATGGGGTGTTCATATGTATATCGTACAGATGGAGAAAAGTAACAGAAGCAGTAGAGGCAGCCGTAGTCCCCAGCATTTGAGCCCATCTCCTCGGTCCGGGAATAGTACTTCCCGGGGAAGACCATCTTCAGCTTCTTATTCAAAAGCCGTTCCTTTACACTCTATTTCTCCATCACGAAGACCATCACCTCCTCCAGTCAAACCTTCAACACCACCACCACCACGATCTCTAACACCAACTTCTCAGAGAACAACTGGAGCCTCTCCTGTTAAGAGAAATCGAGGAAATTCAGCATCTCCAAAAGTAAGGGCTTGGCAGTCTAGTATTCCCGGCTTTTCCTTGGATGCACCTCCTAATCTCCGGACTTCTTTGGCTGATCGACCCGCATCTTATATTAGGGGGTCTTCACCAGCATCTAGGACAAGCAGAGAGTCAAACTCAAAATTTGGCAGGCAGTCAATGTCTCCAACACCTTCTAGAAGTATCAGTTCGTCACATAGTCAAGAACGAGATAGACTGAGCTCACATAACA
>VHZZ01000068.1:258700-274862 GCA_009801015.1 Silene noctiflora | reverse complement strand
AAACTCCTAAACCGTAAATTGCTCATAACTTGAATAACCTGAGAATCACAACCAAAAAATTTCCTAAAATTTTGAATGGCAGGCACAATAGCAGACTCCAAACCCCTTAATAATAGGCTCGGATTCCTCGAAGCAAGCGTAATTATATCAAACCCAGAAAATCCCATTTCTTTAAACCAATTAAACTTGGGTGTAATGGTTTTATCAACTTTACAAGGTAACAATCTAGGGTTTGAAGATACAATTTTTGCGATAAGGGTATCATGGAAACCATTTGTTTTGAAGAACGAGACAACAGAAGTAGCATTTGAAAGGATAGACAAGTGATTCACCTTGGTATTGCTGCGAGAAAACTTGGTTGAAATCGATAAAGCTTGTTTCTGAGAAACTCCTAAGGAATCTGTTAAGAAATTTGCTAAAGGATCAGATGAAGTAGCAGTTGAATGCAACTTCATCTGATCCTTTAGCAAATTTCTTAACAGATTGCTTAGGAGTAGCTTAACATTTGCATCTCTATTCACCACACTCTCTTCTGCTGCTTCAAACGGCGAACAAACATTAATACAATGTCGAATTGTGTTTAGGTTTATAATTTAGAGTAAGTATGACGGGTCAATCGGGTCGAGGCAATTCGGGTTTGAGCATTTCAGGAAGTTCATCATATTCATTTTATCTTTTTTTTACACATTTAATTTATAACATTAAATAATTATTATACGGAGTATTATTTTACTAGTATAAATTCCGCGCGAATGCGTGGTTTTTAGACATAAATATTAGAGTATTTATCAATTATATTTAACATATTTAGAGGTAGAAACCCAATTTATAACTTGAAAAAAATTATATTAAAAGGTAGAATAGAGAAGGTTCAACCTTTTACTCTTAATAAAATTGTCGGTTTTACTGAAACTATTGTGTTCATTCTATTTCAAAAAAATATCATAGTAATGACATTAGAAATACAATCAGATATGCGGTGTAATAGTTATACTTATGTACTTCGTGTTTGTTAAATACAACGGAAATTTCTCATGGTACCCCTTAATTTTGTCAAATTTCCCATGGTATCTCTGCTTTTAAGAATCTGCCCATGGTACCCTTGAGGTTTCGTTTTTGTTCCCATGGTACCCCTAATTGTAACGTCCGTTAACGGAACGTTAAAATTTGATGATGTGGCAATAATTAGGAAATTAAAAATTAATAATAAAGATGGAATAAAAAAAAAGTGAACATTTCCCAAGATACCCTTGTGTTTTATACATTATTTCTCGGATATCCTTAAGATGTAACTATTTTTTTCATGATACCCTCAAGTTTATACAGTTTTTCACTACACTCCTGATTTAAACAATGCAATAGGTTGATACGGGGGTTATTTTGCTATCATTCTATGTGTCATCTCTATTTACTTTTACTCAACATCAACATGTACATAATTAATGCTATGTTTATGTTAAAATATAAGAATTTGGACAAAATTTGCATGTTTGCCATCATGTCATCAATAACTATATTCCTCAAATCGTTCTTCTAGCTAACATAACCATGTTGGATATTTGTCGAGCTTCTTCTACTGAGTTAACATAGCTCAATAAGTCAGGATTTAATTTCTACATAAACTTTTCTTAAATTCATAACCTTGTTAATTTTTTAGGTGATGAGCTATAATAGGAGGATATGGTGCTTTTTCTTTTGTAACATAGGGATATCTGGGGAAAATGTATAAAGTAAAGGGTTACCATGAGGCATGTTCAAACTTTTATTTTTATTTCATATTTATTAATAATTTTTAATTTCCTAATTATGCCATATCATCAAACTTTAACATTCCGTTAACGGACGTCATATTAAGGGGTACCATGGGCACAAAAATGAAACCTTAAGGGTATCATGGACAGATTCTTAAAAATAGGGGTACCATGAGAAATCTGACAAAATTAAGGGGTACCATAGGAAATTTCTGTAAATACAAAATTAACCAAAACTGTAAGGGATAGATATATTAAATTAAAGTGGAAAAAAAAATATAATTCGTAAGTTTAAAAAAAAAATAGAATAGTAGAATTATTTAGATATATTAAGTTAGAGTAGAAATAAAATATCTATGAATACTACATAAAGGTTGTATGAAAAAAATAGAATAGTAGAATTACTTAGAATGAAAATATTTGCTAAATAACTGTACGTAGCCATCATGTTTAGTTTTAAAAATAATAAGAGTAAAATATTTTATCACGTCATAAGTATAATTAGTGCAATTTCATTTATGACAAAATTAGAAATTCTTATTATTATTTTATGCAAATTGAAAATATATCACATCCTTTTAAAACGGAGTAGAGATATTTATTATTTGGAAAGTATGACCAATTAGTAAGCATGATATAGTGAAGTCTAATTATAGAATAAACCATTTGAGCGGGAAAATTTTAGTAATCTCTTATTCTTTTAGTATAAGTAGGGATGAGGATGAGGATGAGGATGAGGATGTTATTTCACACAAACTCAACTACGTTTTTTTGTTAGTTTATTGAGAGCTGTGCGCTGGGCCGGGTTGAGGGCCAACCACGACACTATATGAGAATCGGGCTTTTTCGGGCCAGGGTTGGCCGGTTTTGTCTAGTCGAGCCCGACCCACTGAGTTGGTCTGAGAGGTAAGAGCTCTCATCTTTTAAACAAGTGGTAAGCCAAATTTGAGAGGGGTCTATTCATTAAATTAGCTTCATTACTCTGAAAGAGATTTTATCCCAACTATCGATACGATAGCCCGATTTACACCAAAAAAGAAGGGACTTGCTAAATCCCGCGGACTTCACAAGTCAAAGCTCATGCTTTTGCTTTTTGAAAGTTTGTTATTGATGGCTTAAATTACGCACTCCAATAAGTCACATTGAATCGTGTTGGTTTTGATTTCGTATAGGTTGGTACAAAGATAATTTAATTTAATTGATGTATTAAAAAAAGATAACTTACTTTTTAGGTAATAATACCATAATATCATTAGCTACAATCATACTAATATGAAGTATTCAGTCCGTCTCGATTATTTGTTTACCTATTTCGTGTAGGCGTGTTTCATTTATTTGTTTACATTTCTATATTGTTAATATTTTTAAAAGATAACTTGATCATTCACATACCTTATTGTTTATTTGTCACTCAATAACACCACTCGCAATGGCTCCTTCGTTCCCCCTCTCCTAGATATTTGGACATAAATTAAAGGTAAATAAATGATTATAACGGAATGAGTCAATTTTAATGCTAGTAACCTAAAGTCCTCAACTATATCTATTTTATCATTTATTTTGTTGTGGTTGATAGTAATGTAATATCTTTGTTTTAAATTATTTTCGGATAATAAATCTTCCTTTTAATTTTTTCAAAATTTGTCTTCTTGTATGAGTAGTTCATTCTAACGAGTACCCTAATTAATAATGATGTTTTTTAGTGTATTACTCTTGACTTGACTATAAGTATTGTACACAATGCTAGACCTTGACAAAAATAGGTAAATTGAGTTGAGTTTGAGTCAGGTTATCTTTGGCTTGGTCATTTCGAATCGGGACTGGTTTTCAGGTCTTGTAGAGTTTGAGGTCAATTTCGAATGTGTTACTGACTTGCTGTCGGGATCTTGGGGTTATTCAATAGAATCATCACTTCGTCAAATCGGTATGTGTCAATTTAGGCAGGTCGTTTTTGGATCAACGGTTAACACACTTTAGTTACTAGTAACTTAACTAACAATGAACATTTTCCAAACTTAGGTATAAAGAAATAGTTCAAAGTTAATCTTATTGAGTTTTATTGGCTAAACTAATACGAAGTTAGTTGTTACGTAACTTATTTTATAAATTTAAGGTCACTAGGTAAATTATTTTATAAATTTCAGGCTCACTTTGGATAATTTCAGATCAAGCTACTTTTGCACGGGATTTCAGATCCTTATTTTGGGTCAAGTATGTCAAAACTTGGATTGAGTCAAAACGGGTCAAATTTTTGCTAAGTCTGCACTAGATCACGAGGCCTAAGATCAACTTTATAGTCGGGTACTCGGGTTAACTTGAGTATGTTTTAACATCAAATATTTACAAAGTACCGGGGTTAATCTTAATCACAAATTTTTGTTTCAGACCGGATTTCTGTGATCATTTTATGATCAAATGTAGCCAAAATGGCTCAGCTAATTTTACAACTTATAGTAACTTATATTTCAAATCGATGACATTTGTCTATAAAATAATCTCAAAATCCCGTCTTTTTATAAGAGACCAAACTAACCGTCTTAAAAGAGACCAATGGAATCTTAAAGGAGAAGTCTTGAGAGATGTGCTTTGGAAACCCTCACGGCCACACACGTGCAGGTCTGCAAATTACCATGATTTGCCAGAAAAAATGAAGGAAGTATCCCAAATCATGTCCCAGAAATTGACCATGAATAATACAGTGGTCAATACATTTTAGCCATTGTTGACTAGCACAGTGTTATAGATAATTCTATATACCTTCCTTTCTTTGGAATCACAGAGACTCGAAAGATACATCTCCCCCATTAAATTATTGAAAATGTAAATTTATCGTATCTCTTTATATGTTTTTTGCGATCTATTTATTATTGAGTGTGTTCGAGTGATCGTATCTATTTTTATAAAAAAGTGTACCTATTATATTACATATTGTACCTTTGGAACTACGAGAAAGAAGTTCTTCGCTATTCGATATGTTTACCCGTAACATTTCGTTTCTTACTAAGTAATACGCTAGAGTTCACAAAATCTCACTTAAACCCGTTTCATTTTTCCTTACTATGTCAATTATTTGATGTTATTCCATGCTATTTAGTTCATTTATTATTAGTTGCATACTTACAATTAGTTAGATGGTGTTTGTAGTCTCGCGGATTAAGACAACCTTAAGCAAAATCGTTTGACATGTATTAAAACCGTCTAAATACCATTTTGAGATAAAATAAATTCGTCTACAAATATCAGATACGAAACTAAAGAGTCACCTTAAAACATAATCATCTCAACATTATAAAGATCACGCAAAATGGTCTCTTTTAGTGAGACACCGTCTTCTCCAAATTAGTGAGACACCGTCTTTCCGAAGTTATGCCGGGAACAAGAGTCACTAGTGTGAACAATGAGAAAAAAAGCTCAAAAAGGTCAAAACACTTGAAAAAAACAGCATAGAAAGCGACTAAACTAAAAAGAAAGATGCTAAGCTACTTCTTTCCCACTTTCTAATGACTTTCCTATTTCGTAATCTTGCATAATTTCTTCCCAATTTATCCAAAGACTGCAACTTTATACATTAATTATTCACCAAACCAATGATTTAATCGTGTGTACAAAAAAATTGTAATTTTAGTATACATTTAATCATTGATACTACCCATTTTGTCGTTGTTTCTAACTTAATTCGTTTCACATTGAATTGGGTGATTCAAATTATTGTTTTTCTTGCTTTTTAAGCAGGATAATATCATGAAAATTGGTTGAAATTTGGTGGGTTTTGGGTTTAATATCATTTTATTGCAAATATATTTTGGAAAAATAATTTGTGAAAAATTATTTATGGGAAATTGTTTAGGTTCTTCTTCTTCTTCTTCTGCACAGGTGGATTCTTTCACTTCTCATCCTACTTCTGGTGAGTTATGTTTCCCTTTTGTAATTTGGTAAATTCTTGTTTAAGACGGACTTATATGAGTAGTTTGTGACGATATTTGTGTAAAACGGTCTTATATGAAATACTTACTGTTTGTAATTTGGTAAATATATGTGGCATTTTGTTGGTTTTTATGTTATTTATATGTGGGTAGGTCTAAAGGTTTGATCTTTGGTAGTTATGTATAGTAATCTTGTTTGTGATATTGCATATGTCACTAGCTTAAATGGTAAATTCATGAGGGATATTACTCATGACCTGAGTTCATATCCCGTCAGCATCATAATCGCCCTTGTGACTCCCTTTACATAAAAAAGGAGTATTAGTTATTGATATTAATTTGGTGGTGTTTGAGATTTTTGAGGTTGTTTTGTTTATTGATTTAGGCTTTGGTTAGGGTTCTTTAGAAAGTAGAAAGATTGTACATAGAATTTTGGAGATTTCATAAATTCGAAATTTGAGGGTTTTTTTAGCTGTGTTGATTTTGGCTTAGGAGTTAGGACATGATGAATGTGATGTAACTTCAGACGATAGAACCGGTGTAACCTTTGCTGTTTGGGAATTGGGATGCTTATCATATGTTTGTGGTGTAATGGTCTACTTTTGGTTTATGTTGAATTTGACGGAAACAAAATGGCTTACTAAATCGTCAATGCTTTGTGTTCCTGTGAAGTACTTCCGCTGTCTAATACACTTTCATTTTAGACATGCTTTATATGATGGAAAGTGGATGTTGAGGTAACTCGCTTGCAGCATTGCACTTCTTCAAGTAAAAAGCCGGTCCAAAAGCAAAAGTAAAATCATCTGATAAAGAGTATTATAGTTAGTTGATGGAATTCTCGATGCAATTTTCATTATGGGTCATTGAGAATAAACCTCTACGTTTTTCTTAAAAGATGGGTAAGGCTGCATACCTCCTACCTTTCTATAGGCAGAAGTCCTAGAGTGACTACTGTGACATTGTCGTTGTTTGGTTGTTTGATGAAGTTTCGTTGTACCAAATGGAGCCACAGGGTTAGTATTGACAAATGGAGCCACAGGGTTAGTATTGACAATGACGAGTTTTGAGCTTATGATATGTGTACCAGTGTACCACCACTCAATGACTTTACCCGTGGTAGCCGCTAGCTTAGCTACAGCTATGGTTTATTTGAATTTGTCTCCAAATTTATCGATCCTCCGTGTCCTTGTTCTCTCTTTCTAATTATCAAATTTGATCCATGGCATTTATCAGGTGCCTCAAAAATTACCAGTGTTAGCCGGACCAGCAACTCAAGCATCTCAAGCTCTTTCACAGTCTCAGGACCAAGTGTGAAAAGCAGCTCCCAAGGTCTTCCGACTCCTAGATCTGAACATGAAATATTGTCTTCTTCTGGATTAAAGGCCTTCTCTTTTAATGACCTTAAAACTGCCACCAAAAATTTCCGCCCTGACAGCCTTATTGGAGAAGGCGGTTTTGGCTATGTTTTCAAAGGGTGGATAGATGGGCAAACACTCTTGCCTTCAAGACCTGGTTCGGGAATGGTTGTTGCTGTTAAAAAGCTTAAACCCGAAGGGTTTCAGGGTCACAAGGAGTGGTTGGTACGCATTTCTGCCTGCTTTTGTTATATATACATATATATTATGTTATTTGTTTTTGCATCGTTGCTGACAGCTAGATGATTTACTGCAGACAGAAGTAAATTATCTTGGTCAACTTCATCATCCCAATCTAGTAAAACTTATCGGTTATTGTGTGGAGGGTGAACATCGGCTTTTGGTGTACGAGTTCATGCCCAAGGGAAGCTTAGAGAATCATTTGTTCAGACGTAAGTAGCTTAATTACCCATACCAAGGATTTTCTATATATGCATAAAAGCCAATTTTCTTCTCTTACGGAGTAATTTTTTTTTTTTTGGGGCTGAAATGCTGAATACCCTCACTATTGAGTTTGGCTCTAGGATGCTTCATCCTGAAAATTTTGAAGGGCTGTTCTCGTACTATGGTTTATTCCTTGAAGTCTTGAACTTCTTATCTCAAATCGTTAATAAAATACGGAGTAACTAATGTTTTTTAGGTGTCTTGAATAGTATTCTTCTCATAAATGATTTTTTAGCAACTTTATTTTTGTGTTTGGTATTGAAGCCCTAATTATTTGGCAAACATAATGTGTTACAGGAGGGCCTCAGCCACTTTCTTGGGCGACAAGGATCAAAGTGGCTATAGGTGCTGCTAAGGGGCTCTCATTTCTTCATGATGCTGAATCACAAGTCATATATCGTGATTTCAAAGCTTCAAATATTTTATTAGATGCGGTATGCTGATGAGCTAAATTCTTCTTGCAGTTTCTACCATTTTGCAAACCTATTATTTATATATCCGTTCCAACTTCAGGATTTTCATGCCAAGCTATCAGATTTCGGACTTGCAAAGGCAGGACCTACAGGAGATCGAACTCACGTTTCAACTCAGGTCATGGGAACTCAAGGTTATGCTGCACCTGAATATGTAGCTACAGGTACCCCAGTTTGGGTTCAACTTTCGAAATCATGTGTATGTTTAATACTTGTGACTGATGTTTATGGCTTTATGCGTAAGTTCACAGCACCACCACCAACATTCCCTTAGTCCCTTAGGAGCCAGGGATCCCACAAACGGCACGTTAGGGGGGTCTGGGTGTACATAACCTTATTTTTGTGTTTTGAAGGCAAAGAAGCTGTTTATATATGGCTCATAACAAATATTGCTTCTAGAATTGCGCCAAATGATTGCAACTTACAATAAAGAAGCAGCACGTTTATTAACTCTTAATTACGTCAAAATCCAAAACAAAATAATAGTGATGTCTAACACCTGTCATTGTATTTTTCAACAGGAAGATTGTCGGCTAAGAGTGATGTCTACAGCTATGGGGTTGTGTTACTAGAACTACTGACCGGCCGCCGTGCAGTTGACAAGTCAAAAGTTACTTACGAGCAAAATCTGACAGATTGGGCAAAGCCGTACTTAGGCGATCGAAGAAAGCTATTTCGAATCATGGATACCAAATTGGAAGGTCAATACCCCCAAAAAGCCGCTTTCAAAGTCGCTTCACTTGCTATACAATGTCTAGACCCTGAACCTAGATCAAGGCCTAAAATGTCGGAGGTGTTAGAGGAACTTGTGAAGCTGCAAGACGAGAAAAAAACTATCGGAAATACCCATGTACGTCCCAAGAACACATCTAGTCCCATGATGTCTCCGAGACACCAACGTTCTCCAATGAACTTTACCGTCCAAGCATCTCCGTTGTCATTGCCATCGCGCAATCCTCAAGCTCGATGATTTTCCAACATGATTACTTCCATTTAAATGCTTATTCTGTACCATCATCATAATCATCCAACATGTACTGCTTTATGTATATATTATACTCCTATAGGCAGTATATTCCTATACAAGACGATCTCCAGCTTCGGACTTAGGTAATATGTTTCTGTCACCTGCCCTTTTTTCTGAATTTGATTCAGACGAGTCGAGTTTTGTAATTTTTATCATTGCATAAATTATTTTTGGGGTGGGGTCTCAGATTTCTGGTCTTCTGTAATCTATGTTTAGTTATGCAAGAGATCTATGTATTTCTTCACTAGTTTGTGTCTAATTTGTAAAATTCAGTCTCTAGTTTTCTCATACGAGTATTTCAGTTTCATTGGATTAACAAACATTGCATTGAGTTCCTGCTTCTTTGTGTTTCTTGGGGATGTTATGTACATCGGAATTCCATTATCCTGCAATTTAAAGGAGTTTTTACGGGAGTTGCTGTTGTTGTCAGTGATGGTGGTGGTATTGGGGTTTGGCAGTGGTGGTGCTGCTTATTTAAGTGCGCTGGGTAAAGCTGACCCGTCTTGAGACTTAAGACCTTCAGGTACAAAATGACCTAACTCAAACATAGACCTAACCTGAACTTTTTTGGACCAGTTTTGGAATAATATGAAATTACCTAACCTAAATCCATCAGACTCAATCTTGACTCGAATTGAACCAAAATTGTTCGAAATGAGTGTTTTGAATTTACACTTAAGAAAGTCTACTTCAACAATAACAAAAACCTAATTAGTCACGATAAAAAATGATCCTTAATAGCTCACCTGAAGGCTGAAACATAAATATTTCCGAAATGACTAACCCAAGATGACAGATCTAGACTTTGGCTCATTTCTGTAATTTAAGACGGTCTTAAGCGAGACTAATTCAACCAACATTAGTACTTAGTTTGAAGCTAGCTTGCCATTTGAATGCTTTGTTTGGTTTACCTTCATAGATTTCTGTAACTCTTACGGAAACATTGTAGTCCGATGTCTGTCAACTCTGTACTGCAGGAAACTTAAAAAATTAAGCAATGACATTCATCAATGCATACCTGTAAATCTGTAATTATGGGTCATTAGAGCAATAGACAAATAATGTTCTTGTTGGAGGATAAAGAATGATTTTACATTTTTACGATCAAATGAACCCGGGAGTTCCCCCAAACGCTTCAGCAGGGTAAATTCTGTATAATAAATATCCCCAATGAAGTTCTTAGAGGAACTCTAGGGATCATCTGATACTCGGTTACCATAACATTTCTTGATGTTCTGATGTATGACTGTATGAGTGATTGAATCCTCTGAGTTCATCTGACTCTTTATAGGAAGTTTTTCAGAATATGCCTCGCAAACTTCTGGTTAAAACAAAGCTCAAGGCATTATGCACCTAGCCAACTCCCTGGCTAGATTAGAGGTCTTTATATACATCATGGCAGAATGCAGATCTGCAGTAAAGTGGTAAATATGCCTTGTTATTCTGTTTTTGCTTTTTGTTCTCCTCTCTCTCAACATGTCCTTTTCTTTTACATGCATTTACTCATCGCGGAATTTTGCTTTTTATTATGTATGACATGTCTATATTTTATATGCATTTTTCTCCTGCAACTGTCTACATGCATTACGAGATAAATGGCTGACTCGATTCAAGCGTGGCACCACTTAACATTCCTGCACAGTTGTATTATGCTTCTTCCTTTAACACGGAGTTTACATGATTTTTCACATTTAACTTAATGATCATTCAAATACCTATTTCCGTCACCATATCCCCTGTCATCTTCGTAATATTTACCAGTTATTTGAGAAATGAGCCAAACATTCCCTATATTTTTGGCTTAGTACCATGAATAATGCAATATTCAGCACTATTCTCATAAGAGGTCATCCGAAAGCATTCTCTATGCGTTTTCAACACGGGAATAGGACATGCATGATTTTATTTACCTCGTAATAGGCGTGAGCATTTTGAGTTTATGAGATAATGTTACTGCGAAGATATGTACTCTAGATTTTTAATTTGCATGAGAACTGAAACTTTACCCTCAAAGTTACTGTCTTTGTGAGTGAAAACTGAAAACCATTCTAATCCGAAATCATCCTCTCCTAATTAAGTATAATGTCTGATGTAACTATGTGATGCCCTAGACGGATTCAGATGATGATTCATGTCAGCCGACCCCAAATCATTTTGGGAATAAGGCTATGATGTTGCTGTTGTTGTCTGATGTAACTATAGAGCTCTCTGGGTTTTGCCTGTAGAACATTACGCAATTAATGTCACTGATTAATTGGAGATGGAGTATACAAACTGTTTGTACATTTGTTATTTATGACTGAGTGATGTTTGATACATTTTTTCGGGTTATTTGCTTGATTTCCCTTCTTAGGTATCATTTTCACTTATACTGATGTTTGTAGCAGTACTACAGTTGTAATGTTCATTTCGGCCTCGTTTATTGATCTCTGGAAATAATAATACAGGAAGGCGACATTGTCGCTTAGTCTGTTTCTGTGTCCTTATTCTTATGGTATGGCTAGCACATACGCTTTACGTGTAACGATAGAGTCAGAAAAGACAAGTTCGAAAAATGGATCAGTTGATTGGACAAATATCTTGAAATTTTCAATATTCTCAGTGTCAAAAAAACAAATAATTACATTAATCATGAGCATTGATTTTCTGTAGTGAAAATTCATCCTGTATTTCAATGAATTCCATAGATGTCTGATATCAGATAAAAGTTCTCGGTTCGTTGTTCTTATTTTTCTTCTAGTTCAGTTGAAACAATGCCATATCTGAGGATACCTGAAAATTTCAGAAAACTAACAGTAATAGCTTATGAAACATGAAATGTAGCAAAAAAGAAAAGGAATAGTAACTGTAAATTTTACCAGTTCAAATGACTGAGGGAAATCTTGGCGTTGTTCAAGATTTCCATGTGAGAGTGAGTCCAAGAGTGTAATCAAATGAGCCCGGGAGTTCCCCCAAACGCTTCAGTAGACTCGTTTTGTTAAACAAAATATCCCCAGTGAAGCGTTAAGAGGAACTCTAGGGAACATTTGATGTTTTGCCAATGTCGTTCGAGATTTCCATGTTAGAGTGTTTCCTAGTGTAATCAAATGAGCCCGGGAGTTCCCCCAAACGCTTCAGTAGAATCGTTTTTGCTTAGCAAAATATCTCCAATGAAGTGTTAAGAGGAACTCCAGGGAACATTTGATGTTTTGCGAAGTTCTTAATGTTCTCGTGTATAAGTGATTGACTGCTCTAAGTTCATCTCGCTCTTTATAGGGATTTTTCCAGAATATGCCTCGCAAAGTTCCGGCTGACACAAAACTCAAAGCATTTTGCACCTAGCCAACTCCCTGGCTAGATTAGAGGTCTTCATATACATCATGGCAAATCTGCAGTAAAGAGGTATATATGCCTTGTTAGTCTGTTTTCGCTTTCTATGTTCCTCTCTCTCAACATGTCCTTTTCTTTTCATGCATTTACTCATCGCGGAATTTTGCCTTTTATTGTCTACATTTTATGCATTTTTCTCCTGCAACTGTCTACATGCATCACAAGATAAATGGCTGACTCGATTCAAGCGTGGCACCATTTAACATTCCTGCAACAGTTGTGTTATTCTTCTACCTTAACAAGGAATTAACATGATTTTTGCTTTTAACTGTATATATCTTGGTAAATTTGATGTTTCATCCTTCATTAACCTCTTTACCTACTCGGAATTTTGAGTTTCTTGTAGACATGATGTGTATATCCGCCACCATCTACCGTGTCATCTTAGTTTGTTGCAGAGAACAGAAGTTCGAGTTGCTAGCTTCTTCATGGGTAAAGCAATACTCACTAAACATTCCCTATATTTTCGGCTAAGCAGTAATCACTATACTGTCGTCACTTAGCAAACCATGAATTCCCATACTGTAATATTTCTAAAGGAGGTCATCCAAAACCGTTTTGTATTCGTTTTCAACACGGGAATAAAACTGCATACATATGAATTATTTACCTCGTAGTAGGCGTGAGCATTTTGAGCCTATAAGAATTGTGAGGATAAGTACTCTTGATTTTTAATTTGCATGAGCTGAAACTTTACCCTCAAAGTTACTGTCTTTGTGAGTGAAAACCATTATAATCCGAAATCATCCACTCTGAATCAAGCATTATTATCTGATGTAACTTTACAGTTATCTCGGTTTAGACTGTAGATGATTTCGCGATTAATGTCACTGATTAATTGCAGACGGAGTATTCAAACAGTTCAAACAGTGTGTACATTTACTTATGACTGAGGTGATTTCTGATAGATTTTTTCGGGTTATTTGCTTGATTTTCTGTCTTAGGTTGCATTTTCACTTAAATTGATGTTTGTAGCAGTACTACAGTTGTAATGTTCATTTCGGCCTCGTCTATTAAGTTCTGGAAAAAATAATACAGGAAGGCGGCATTGTCGCTTCCTGTGTTCCCTCTGTTTCCGTGTCCTTATTTTTATTGTGCGGCTAGCCAAGACGCTTTACATATCGCGATAGAGTCAGAAAAGAAAAGTTCGGAAAATGGATTTGATGATTGGACAAATATCTTGAATTTTTCAATATTCTCAGTGTCAAAAAAACAAATAATTACATTAATCATGAACATTGATTTCTCGAGTGAAAATTCATCCTGCATTTCAATGAATTCCATAACCTGTCATCTTCCATAAAAGTTCTCAGTTTCTCGTTCTTTGTTTCTTCCGGTTCAGCCGAAATCTGCTACCTATTATAACAATGCTATATCTGAGGATACCTGAAAATTTCATAAAATTCACAGTAATACCTTAAAAAAAATGAAATGTAGCAAAAAAAAAAAAATATAGTAATTGCAAACTTTTACCGATTAGAGAAATCTCGATGGTGTCCAAGATTTCCATGTTAGAGTGCTTCCAAGAGCGTAATCACATGAGCCCGGGAGTTCCCCCAAACGCTTCAGTAGAGTCGTTTTTTTGTTTAACAAAATATCCCCAATGAAGTGTTAAGAGGAACTCTAGGGAACATTCGAGATTTCCATGTTAAAGTGCTTCCGAGAGTGTAATCAAATGAACCCGGGAGTTCCCCCAAACGCTTCAGTAGAGTCGTTTTTTGCTTAGCAAAATATCCCCAATGAAGTGCTTAGAGGAACTCTTGGGATCACCTGATACCATAACATTTCTGAATGTTTTCGTGTTTTCATGTATGAGTGATTGAGTGATCTAAGTTCATCTGTCTCTTTATAGGGAAGTTTTTCGGAATATGCCTCGCAAAGTTCTGGTTGACACAAAGCTCAAAGCATTTTGCACCTAGCCAAGTCCCTGGCTAGATTAAAGGTCTTCATATACATCATGGCAAATCTGCAGTAAAGTGGTAAATATGCCTTCTTATTACGTTTTCGCTTTCTATGCTTCTCTCTCTCAACATGTCCTACTCTTGTTGGAATTTTGCATTTTGTGACCATGCCTTATTTTCCTGCAACCGTCTACATGCATGATGCATCACAATTTACTTGGTTGAGTCAATTCAAAATGGCGCGATTTATCATTCCTACAACAGTTGTACGAAGTTCTTCATTTATGAAGGATTTAACATGATTGTCCGTTTTAACTGTATCTTTGTAACTTCATTGTTTTAACTATATCATGAATTTCCGTTTCACCTACATAAAGTTGTAGTGAGTGTAACGAAGATTAATGAGCATTCAAAGGTCTATTTTCGCCTCATCTCCTGTGTAGTCTTAGTTTGTTGCAGAGAACATGAATTTCGAGTCAGTAGATATGAACATTCCCTATATTTTTTCGGCTAAGCATTAGTCACTAATCAGTCGTCACTTAGTAAACCATGAATAATGCAATCGGTGACTGCAATATTAATCACTAATCAGTCGAAAAGCATTCTCTAGTGTTTTCAACACGGGAATAAGAGTATAAAACTGCATTTACGAGTTTATGACTTAATGAGAGTATTTTTCTGAGGAAATATACTGTTGATTCATTAATTTCCATGGTCAGAGGTTCTGCATCAATTTCTCCTGCACCCATTTTTTCGGCTGTAGAAATTTACGAAATTAATGTCATTGATCAAAGTGTGTGTACATTTTGTAACTTAGGACTGATGCAATCTTTGATAGATTTTCCGGGTTATTTGCTTGATTTTCTTTCTTAGGAAGCATTTTCACTTATACTGATCTTGTAGCAGTACTACAGTTGTAATGTTCATTTCGGACTCGTTTATTAAGGTCTAGAAAAAATGATGCAGGAAGATGGCATTGCTGCATGCTTTATTTCTGTCCTTTTTCCTCTGTATGGACCATTTTTATCTAGGCAAGAAGTTTTACGCAGCATTATGGCAGAGTCAAAAACGACAATTTCAAAAATCCGACAAATTGTTTGGATAGATATTTTAAAATTTTAAACATTATTAATGACAAAAAGAAAACAAACTACATCAAACATGAATCTTTGGACACATTTTCCTTGACTTGATTAGAGCAATGTCGGTCCTTCGAAATTATTCATCCTGCATTTCAATGAATCCCATGGCTTGTCATCTAAGAAAAAAGTTCTCAGTTTCTTGTTCTTTGTTTCATCTAGTTGAGCCGAAATCTGCTACTTGATAATGCTATATCTGAGGATACCTGAAAATTTCATAAAATTAACAGTAGTACCTTATAAAAAATGAATTGTAGCAAAAAATAGAAATTGTAATTTTACAGTCATACCAATGACTGAAAGAAGTCTTGATGTTTTTCATGTTAGAGCGTTCAAGATTGTAATCAGATGTGCCCGGGAGTTCCCCCAAACGCTTCAGTAGAGTCGTTTTGCTTAGCAAGATATCCCCAATGAAGCGTTGAGTGGAACTCTAGGGAACATTTGATGTTTTGCCAATGAATGTTCTGTTTAACAAACATCAAATCTTTATGTCATTTGAGGTTTCCATGTGAGAGTGCCTCCAAGAGTGTAATCAAATGACCCCAGGAGTTCCCCCAAACGCTTCAGTAGAGTCGTTTTGCTTAACAAAATATCCCCAATGAAGTGTTAAGAGGAACTCTTGGGGACATTTGATGTTTTGCCAATGTCGTTTGAGATTTTCATGTTAGTGTGCTTCCGAGAGTGTAATCAAATGACCCCGGGAGTTCCCCCAAACGCTTC
>VHZZ01000068.1:232753-248187 GCA_009801015.1 Silene noctiflora | reverse complement strand
AAAAAAAAAAACTATCTACCGTGCATTTATTGCACGGGATCTAAACTAGTATCGTATTAATGTGTCTATGTAAATTGAAAAATATATTTTACCATTTTTAAATGGAATAGAATCATTTATTTTATGGAATAGTATGACCCAGTTGTAGATATGATATAATAAAGTCCAATAATATGATATTTCATTTAGGCGGGAAAATTTTAGACGTCTTTTATTCTTTTAGTATAATGGGATGGGTCGCTCACATGATCAAATTAGTTCAAACATTATCTAACTCGAACTTTTTCCAACCATCTTTTTATAATAAGTAGAAAAATATATCATAAACTTTAATAGTTGTTTCATCGATACTGTAACTTTATCAGTTAAGTTAACCGACATCAGCTAATAATTGAATGAATGTCCAACATAACAAGAACAATAGATCTAATTAATCTAGATCTTGTTATTCAAATCAAATCTGTTGAAACAATTTTCAAAATTTATAATTAATTTAATTAAATAATTAGATAGTAACATGTTAGTAGTAGTTAGAAGATAAAATGGAAGTGTAGTTGTGCCTGACATGCAAAAGAGAAGGGTGGACATGTGCCAACCTTTGTGACATTGTCATATGACCAAACATGTGAGATTTGATCACCTTTTGGCTTTGCTTGTATTTTTTTTTTTTTTTTTTTTTTTTTTTTTTTCAATTATTTTTTTTTTGGTAGATGGCATTAATATTTGAGAAGGGTAGATTGGTCATAATTTTATCAAAAATTATAAAATTGCATGCTAATTTTTGTTGAAAAATATATAAAAAGTTGTAAATTTGTTAGAGTGTAACAACAACAATAACATTACCCCAGTGTCTCAATGACACCTGTAAATTGCGGGGTAGGGGGGGTCGGATGTAAGCAGTCTTACTCTTGAGTTAGCAACACAAAGAGGCTGTTTCTGAATGATCCACGATGAAAATTGCGTCGACAACTGTATCGAAGAACCGCTACTTCACAAAGGAAAGAAGCGTGACCACTTTAGAGTGTAACTAGATTCTAAAATTTATTTTTTGGCTTAATTATGGTATTTAGTTTTTACCAATTATAATATTGTAATTTTTATTGAAAAAAAAAAGTTGTAATTTTTTTAGAATATTGTTAGACTTATAATAATTATTTTCTGACTATATTATGGCTTCGACGATAATAACATTAACCCACTAGGCATTCTGCTTTTGTCTTATTTACCCACTCGAGTATTACTTGACCCGTCTTCAGTTTATGATGGATATGTCCGTGTTTAATGACACTTGCTATTATTGTTATTATTTGAATAATTTTTGTGTGGAATTGGACCTACAGCATTAAGTGACATAGTACCACTCAATGATATCATGTGTTTGGACCGCTTGTAATGGACACTATTTGTCACGAGTTGGAGATGGATGCCCATTTCATAATAGGGCAAGTGGGGAGAAATGGAGCATCCCATAAATAGTGACACTTGCATATTATAAGAGGGTACTATCCGTCTTCAGCTTGTGACGGATAGTGTCCGTCTTTAGAGTTTGCGTTGGAGTAATTGATAAACATGTTTAAACAAGTAAGTTTGTGCTTTTTTATCCTGTTGAATTGTTGATAGACAAACGGAAGTACTAACTACTGTTGTATCAAACTAAGAAAGCTATTGGATATTTCACCGACACACATGTTATAGACCACTATGCATCAATCCCACCTTCATTCCTAATCATTATTATCATACATTGAGTAGTGCACAATGAATTCCTCCTTAAGTAAAGTGTTTTCTGACATGGGAGAAAAAGTGTGCAGATTTCGACTATCTTAATCGGTAAAGTTATATTTAGCAAGTATTCTGATGGTATTTATGATCATGGTTTAAACTTTATCAACATCAAAATCGCTCTTGTGATTAGGGATGGCAATGGATCCCGGATCCTGTCCAGATCCTGGGATCCAGATCCTAAGGGCCGGATCTGGATCTCAATATTTTGGATCCAGTGGATATGGATATGRATCGGATCCATATGTATAAAAAHGGATCCGGATATGGATCCAYATGGTCGAGATCCAGATCCTACCCTARATCCATATTTATCTAATTTTAAAATGAATTTTAAAAAATGTGTTACAAAAATAGTTAAATTATATTCTTTTCTTAAAGTTTTTCATATAYTAAGTTATGATTTCTTTCTCATTAACATTTTTCAATTGCAAAAATTTCTTTGTTATCGCTACTGTATTTTATAAAACTTTATTTCGATATCTTGACAACTTTATTTTTGACATTTGTACTCTAATATAAAAAAAATAGTATGGTAAGTTGTAATACTCCCTCGAAATTCATATGTTTTTCCCATTTCTTTAAAATACTATTCACACATAATAGAGAAATGAGAATAACATATATTTGGAGGGAGTATAATCCAAAAAACAGTATTTTAATATTTCAAAAATGATTTTTTTATCGTAAAATGGATACAGGATAGATCCAGATCCAGTCCATATCCTGAGGATCTGGATATGGATCTGAGAATTTCAGACCCTGTGGATATGGACCGGATCTGGATCAACTATAGGCATAAGGATTTGGATCTGGATCCTATAGGACCCTATCCAGATCCTATCCATTGCCATCCCTACTTGTGACTCTCTTTACATTAGGAAAAAACAAGTGAGGCCAAATGGTCAGATCGGCGTAGTTAGAAATTAGAAAAATGTAACGTTGTAAAAGTTAATGAGACGTTTCGCATTCAAATGGTTTAATTCTCTAATCGGAACAAGATTCCGTAATTCTCAAACTATATATGAAATGATAAGGTTCAATGTTAATAAGTTGAAGTCGATTAATATAATTCTCAGTGAATTTTTATCATTGTAAAATCTCAAATCAATTATGTGCTCGTTAAAAGAGGTAAAGTCACGTACCAATCAGTTACAATCTCGTTAAACTCGGTACAAGCTTTTAGACACTAAGGTAATGTTATTATACTTGCAATTTAACGAGTAGCTCAAATACAACAACAACAACAACAACGTTATTTAGTGTCTCATTAGCTCTTGCAAATTGCGGGATAAGTAGGTCGGATGTACGTAACCTTCCTCTTTTGTTAACAAGGAGATTCTTGTTGAATAATCCAAGATGAAAATTGCGTTTAGTACTGCAACGAAGGATTGATACTTCACACTAAACGGAAAAATACCATACTTCTCATTTCAACAAATTTCCTAAATTACAAAACTAAATGACTAAAAAGAATCAAGAGAAAAGAAAACTCATGCTATCTATATATATATTACCTTATTATAATTCTAATTAATTAAACATTAACTATAATCAAAGAACTTTAAGGACTAAAAAACTTTTCTAAAATATGATCATCCATTACTGTAATCTCTAGTTGCAATAACCTCTCATCTCAAGAACTTTCTTGTGAGAATTGGAATGTAAAGACGGGACGAATGTCGGACTTGCTGCAGGGCGGTACTCTGGGTAGAGCCGCCCTGACTTGTACCGAACTCCACAGGCGTTACAAAGGGATTTCGGACCCATTGGACCGGATCTCCATTGTGGTGTCTTTGTGATCCCACAATGCTTACATTTTCTGATTGTTGCAGGATAAAGATTCTGTTCCTGTTTCTGTTCCTGGATCTGAGTTGTTAGATGCAATGCACCTGAACCTGATGGAGGTAGAATCTTGATCTTCTTTATTTGGTGAGACGTGACCGGGGCAGGCTGACTGGGTGCGATAAGCGGGATAGATCCCCGAGGGGAGAAAGTAGCGGGACGTGGACGTTTACTCCGAGCACGCTTTTCATGACTGACAGGAACTGTTCTGCCTCCAGAGAAAGTATTACTGCTGCTCTCCAAGACTGATACAGGACTCGATGTCTGAAACCGGTTTTGGAAAGAGCCTTTATTCTCGGAGCAGGTTGTTTGAGTTTTCTCCTGTGTCGAACCCCCACCTGAGAACGAGTCTTCAACAAACGTCGACACCCAGTCTAGCTGAACAATGTCTTCATACTGTAAATGTCCGAAGTGTCAGATAAGACTATTTTCGAAAACAAAAAACTGAACCATATCAAACAGTGACAATTTAAGGCATGTCTGAGTGCCGACTACCCGACATGATTAATCGATTAAAATTGAAGAGTCCGAGCAACATAAGAAAATGTAACATTATTATAATAAACATTAAGAAACGTCGAAATCAATCAAAATTAATTAAAGAAATAACAATGTTGGGCACACAATGTTTCCTAAATACAATAATGATAATCCCACATGATGGCTACTACTCAATTTGACCTCATCAAACATTTATGTTCAACAAACATGTTCATGCCTACATACTACCGACTACTCCTATACTCCTATGCATTTACTCTCCACGTCTTTTCCGATTAAAATACTCCTTCCGTTCTGATCATTTATTTATATTTAGTTACGCCAATACAGGGTAAAAAAAAACATTCTTTTTCCCGAAAGAAAGACATTTGTTTTAATTAGGTAATACATATCAGCATATGTGACTATGTGAGGAGAATTTTGAAAAACGCGAACAACCAAAGGACTAAGCTAATTCCGATAAAATATACTTCGTATGTTTTTTTTTTTTGGTGTAAAAATATCCGGTTTAATCTGGATTCGAGCCGGGTAGGACCACTAGGGTGGTAAAGCTCGCCCTAATAATGAGTTTTACCACTGTTGCGTTCCCAAGGCTCGAACACGAGACCTCTAGTTAATCTAGAACAATCCCTTACCCGTTGATCTAAGTGTTCATGGGTAAATATACAAAAATAATGAAAGAGTAAATATGCAAATCCATGCAGTAAATAGTAGTCCCTCCGTTTCAATCAATAACTTACATTTGCGTTATTTCTCCCACAAAATAAAGAAATAAAGTAAATGTAAACAATTTACTAGGACACAGGGAATACTAGGTATTTCATATCGTCGACACATTACTAATTATCATATTGTAGTGTAATTAATCGAATAAAATCATGTTAAAAGACCAAACAATCAAATTTACGATTCAGGAAACGATATTATTGCTATAGAAAAAAGATACAATATCACATGTAAATGTACCGAATAAACGATTTTACACAAATATAATTGTAAAATAATCTACAGTAGGTCTCGTGAGAGACCGTCTCTCCCTAATTTAGGGAGAGAAAAATAGAAAAAGCAGTGGGTCCCTCACCCATCATGTGAGAGGTCTCTCAATAACGCTATTGAGAGACCGTCTCTCAGAAGTTTTTGTGAAAAATCTACTTATTACACACATTCTCGTATAATTTTTGTCCAGAAATACTCCATCTATTTCCGTGAATAGTTTACATTTAAAATAAATGTAAACTATTAATCGAAACGAGGGAGTACTATTTATTACATACTATGATAGGTGATACTCAAGACTAGGTTCAAATCCCGTCAACATCAAATTTGTTTGTGACTTCAAACATATTTATCTCTAAAGGCAAATGATGCAATTGCTCGACATTGTAATATAAAACCGTCTCACAAAAGACTAACTCGAAAAAAAAACTCACCGGAACAAAGAGTTCAGTGGAAATATCGGAGGCGGTACTACGAGTGCAACAACCGGAATACTCCGGTAAGTCCTCCTCCGGCCAAACCGTATGAAAACCGGTACAATCTCCGACAACAGAGCCAAAAACTTGGGAATTAATGTCGTCGGTAGGAAATTCAAGAAGGTCGTCAATTTGATCAAACAAATTGTCACCACCAACCTCAAACTCGTCCATAATATAATTTCTCTATAATTTTAATTGAAAAAATAATGAATTAATGGAGAATATTATTAAGAATAAAATGAAATTTTAAGTGAATTTTAATGGAGAAAATTGAGTATATATTTATATATGAAAAAAAAATTGATAAAGAAAATGGGAATATATAGTATGTGGGATTTTACTGGATGGATGACGAGTCAATGATTTCGTCCAACTCATTTACGCGCTCTGCCAATTCTTACTTTCCAATTAAGAGAAATAATAAAAAGAATATTCCATGAGTTTTTTTTGAATTAAATATTGTGAATTGCACTGTTTGGTAAATAACATTATTTATTGAGTTTAAAATTAGTTTATGCTGGGTAAAAAATAGATTGACCGATAAATAGATTCCGACGGTATATTGGACGAGATCTACTATTTCTCGAAATGCGGCTAAGTGGAGAATATTGTAATAGTAAATAGATTCACTTATGTCTTCATTTAGCTCAAAAAAAATTAAATTGTTATGTATAATATGCTGTTTATCAAACACTTAATGATGAATCAGCTAACAAGATTTGTTAGTTAAACATGTTTTTTTAAATTTGTTAATCGTATTCTGTCAACGTATATCTGTTATTTAAAATACTAGTATAGATCCCGTGCAAATGCACGGTATTTTAGATACAAATATTTGAGAATTTTACAATTAATTAAATTAATGCAATTTATCTCCATTTTGAAAATGGTAGAAAATTTGCATATATAATTCCATGGAAATATTTTATTAGCCTTATTTATGTAAAAGTAAAACAATGATTGATGTTATAAAATTAATTAGGAGATAAATATTATTTAATTGTAAATATAGATAGTCAACATTAACTAATTAGGAAATAAATACGGTCTAACAGAATATCACTTGGGCAGGAAATTTAAGCGAGAGAATTTAAAGATGTGTTAATCTTTTAGTATATATGGGATGCTTCTGCTAATTGCCAAACAAAACTTAGCAGTATGGGGTTGGGGTGAAAAGTATAAAGAATAGAGCTGAACATTGGGCCGGGTCAGTGCAGCCAACGGGACTGGAGGTAGGTTGGGCCACCGGTTGGTGGTCCAAACTCGACATTGAAGAGGGTTGGGCACTTGGGCTACAAGTTGGTGGTCCAGACTCAACATTGAAGAGGGGTGGGCTGGGCTAGCCCAACCCATAGAGTTTTTTTTTATCGAAGTCAGGCAGGCTGGGCCGAAAATCTTTGGCTCTGCCCTGGCCCGAGTAGGGAGTTATCTATTGTCTGTAAGATGTTCATCTCAAACTTTGAAGTGATCTTGATTCTCAATACACATCGCACATAACATAATTGAAATATTAATAAAAGTCTTCAAAATATTAATAAAGTTTTTGAAATTAAGAAACGAAGAAAAAATTCTTACCTCTGGTGACGAGATTAAATCGGGATGGATAGATTTTTGATGACCTATTCACAGAATTAAGGGCATTCCATATGATAAAAGCTCCTCAGCAGCTCTTATCGAACCACACCACCCTACAAATGGCATAATAACCTCCTGCAATACTCATTCGATATACCCTAAATACTTATAATTAGTGTCCCCAAGAAAATTTGTCCCACGATTTTTTTTTTTTTTTCAAGTCATGTCTGGTCCAAACCAGCAACCAAATCAACACAGGTTTCAAAATCCACGACTCGAATGAGGATTCACTTGCGATCCATCAATATAGACTATCAACGAACCAGAATAAATCCACGGTATTAAAAGTCTAAAAAAGCTTACAGTACAATCCGATCCTTCTCTGACAATCAAGTAATATTACACATTATATGATATGTAAACAGTTACAAGGCCAATTCACACTTTTGTGTTTTTCTCCCTTGTTACATGTGAAGATGATTATTAGGATTCAAGCACGGGGCTGTCCTTGCAGCCCCCGAGTCACCAGCAGGATAACTTAGTCGGCAGTCCAACTCTGCTCGACGATCTCACGCACTCTTCTGTTGTACTCCCGCTTGTTCTCGCTGAACATTCGGGCAGCTTCTGAGTTTGCAGGCGAGTTTGGATTGGGATCGCAAAGCAATGACTGTAAGGAACATAAACAAGAGTCATAACTCATAAGCATGAAGCTAATGTGTTTGAGAGCCTCATAAATAACTAAATAAGTGAAAAGGAAAACCAATCCAGTAGGATCAGCCGATCAGATATAGATGAGACCAAACAATGCATGGAAGTTATACCCCAAAAGCCAGAGCCGTGCTTTTTTTTTTTTGGGTTTGTTCTTTTATTTACAAAAGGGGAAAAGAAACACCGTTTGGCAATTGGCGCACTAAACCCGCCATGCAAAATGGCATATCTAACCCAAACCGCAATTCTACATCCCATTCCACTTTCATCTTTTTTTCCACTCACTCAATTTTTTTGATGAGACACCGTTTGGTAATTGGCACATTAAACCCGCATGCGAAATGGCGTATCTAATCCAAACTGCAATTCTACATCCCATTCCCCTTTCATCTTTTTTCCCCTTCAGATTACAAATGGTTCTCTTCTATCCCCTTAATAACCTGAATTAGTCCAAATTTTTTTTATGAGATTCTTAAATGTCACGGAACCTATCTTTGTAAAAATAATAGTAAAAATTGGCACATTAAACCCGCATGCGAAATGGCGTATCTAATCCAAACTGCAATTCTACATCCCATTCCCCTTTCATCTTTTTTCCCCTTCAGATTACAAATGGTTCTCTTCTATCCCCTTAATAACCTGAATTAGTCCAAATTTTTTTTATGAGATTCTTAAATGTCACGGAACCTATCTTTGTAAAAATAATAGTAAAAATTGGCACATTAAACCCGCATGCGAAATGGCGTATCTAATCCAAACTGCAATTCTACATCCCATTCCCCTTTCATCTTTTTTCCCCTTCAGATTACAAATGGTTCTCTTCTATCCCCTTAATAACCTGAATTAGTCCAAATTTTTTTATGAGATTCTTAAATGTCACGGAACCTATCTTTGTAAAAATAATAGTAAAAATGACTTGATTGAGAGGGTACATAAAAGTGGTAAAAGGAAAAGAAGCCATTAATAGACAAGGGGACCAGGGGGATATACTCAATTAATCGGCTGGGTTTATGCGACAGAAGTTACCGCACTATCTGGAACGTTGAGGAATATATGGAGCTCTAGAATAGTAACAGAAGATCTGATAATCTTCTTCTTTAGCTTTCCTATCTAACTCGTATAATCGAATGTTTTGCTACACCGAACAATTAACACTTGTTGGCTACATTCAATGTCACCTTATTAGGAAGCTTTGTTCAAAGCAATATCACTCGTATTTAAGATACCAAGGGCCACCTAGGGATATATGTTTAAGCTACCCACACGTCCACATAAAATCTCTTAGCAGATCCCACCCACTACAGATGTTTTCATACAAATAGTACCACTAAGTGACACTGGATAACACTTTGCTCAAACTCAATAAACCACCAAACAATACTGGACAAGACAGCCTACAGAATTCATAGGCTAAAACATCCCTGATTCTGGAGATAATGCCCTGTGAGGCAGCCTGTGCCCGGGGCAACCCCAGCAAATATTAAAGGAAATAACTTTAGTAACATCAACCATCAGTATGATCCACGCACAAAGGAATCCTAACAAATCCCTAACCAATTCGGAGTTCCGACTAACAAAAAGGAAACAAGAGTATGCTTCTGAACCGTTGATCTCCAGGATATAAGGTTTTACTTACGAGCACATGTTAATTCTTGTCTCTTCCTCAGTAAACAAGCAACAGACATTTGAGGCACGAAGCATTCAAACCTGCCTAATATACACCTTTCATGCTCACTATAAAAATTGTGCAGTTTACCCTAACACCAACCCCAAACATTAACCTAACAACACCGCAATTAACAGCCATTCATTCGGCTGTCAAAAAAAAACAGCCATTCATTATAGAACAATAGAAACAGAAGATAACTCTGTACCTGTATTGAAGTCAGGATAGCAGCAACATCATAGATTGGACTCCACTGATTTTGTAGGATATCAAGACAGATGCTTCCATCCGCATATACTAATAAGACAAAAATAAATTAGCTAAAATGAACCAGTCTCATACTAAAGTCGCACAGTAAAATAATCATGCAACAGAGCGAACAAAATAATGGATACAAGTATGAAATTTTGTACGTCCTCTTTAAGTAATTATTGTTTTTCATTTGGGGAAGGTTTTCTTTGTTCTTCCCATTTTTTCTTCATTTTTTAATAAGGCATTTTTTTGGTTCAAGATTATCCTTATAAAAACATGGGAATCACATATTAACACTACATACGACTCGTTAACATTTCCAGATTATTTATATTTAACCGGAAATCATTTGGCAACCTTTAACTCTCTCTCCCCCAGACCCCCACTAGCAACCATCACTCTGCACTCCATGAATCACTACACAAGCACACATTCCCAGCCCAGCCAGCTTGGCCAAAATCCGCCGAGTCTCTTTTACAGACCACCCTATTCTCAGAGATTCCATCCTCCTCTCACCTACCACCATTCTTTCAGCCATTCCCTTTCTCCTTCCTTGTTCGGTGTTCCTTAACCACAACCCTAAAACAAACACTCCCCCCCCCCCAGAGACTTCCTTTGTTCCCCAACGTCTTTAGCAACCTTTTCTTGTCTAACCACCGTATCCCCGACCAATGACCTCCCCCATAGCCCACCACTCTCGTTAAATTACTTTTGTGCCAGCCACCTTAGCTTCAAGTGGGTTTTGACAGTAAGCAAGGGTGGGAGAAGATTAGCGTTCGGGGGAGATATTATAATTTAATTATATGGAAATAAGTTTAATATTAACTATCTCTCATTTGACCTTTTTCAGACATACTTCTGAAGAGTTTGGCCAAAGACACTGAAAATCAGAAGTGGAATGAACATTAAAAGTGAGAGCGGGCAGCTGAAAATATGAAGGTACAATGCAAAAAAAGGGTAAAAAAGTAGACGAACACAAATCAATCTTTAAATGCTGAAGCATTACAAGGACTTTTAGTAATACGCCGCAGATTTTATACTGCAACTGTGCTTGCCATCCAGATACAGATGGGCCCAAAAGAGTCAAAACACCGCATCGAATCCACATCCGCAGATCATGTATTTAATAATGAATTAATGATGATCT
The DNA here is from genome assembly GCA_009801015.1 of Silene noctiflora. Taxonomy (NCBI): domain Eukaryota; kingdom Viridiplantae; phylum Streptophyta; class Magnoliopsida; order Caryophyllales; family Caryophyllaceae; genus Silene; species Silene noctiflora. Next base: position 237,236 of record VHZZ01000068.1, on the reverse strand, counting down.
TGATTGGTGTTTTGCAAATTTGTCAAATCGCAAATCATTCAACATGACCCATAATCCTCCCCATTACCAAAACAAACCCCAGTGCTTGTTGACACTTAGTCATACAAGATTATGATACGATTAGGTTTTACTAAGTTGGACAAACACTCAAGGAGCATTGAACATGTCAGTAAATGAAACTATGCTAGTCATACAATTCAAATGCAGAGATATTAAGGAGATAGTGAAAAGAAAATTGAAGTACAAGACATGCATCTTTAACTTACTGTTAGGATGGAACATTCGAGATACAAAGCGCACAGTTGGCGGCTTATTGGGGTAATCCTCACTAAATTGAAGTGTCAACTTGAACGTGCCTGATAGATTCAAAAGTACGAAGTTATACAAATGACCAATAAAAGGCTAAAGGAAAAAGGGGCTAGAGCTTTGGGGGCAAAATGACAGACTTGACGCTAGAGTAAACATTTTCCTAATTCCTAAATAAAAGGACTCAAAGGCAATTCTGAAGACTTCTAAGCCATAACTCACCACCCCAATATCTTAGCCCTTCTTGTTATAAACGTTTTATCAAATTGTGGATATGATAATTTTTTAAAAAAATCACCAGTTCTTCATACATACGATTAACACATATAACACAAAACTTTGTGGTTTTGAAAGAATTTCATTGAACAAAAAAAAAAGAGACAACTACAATAAAAAAAAAAAAAAAATTAGAAAGCCGATACGCTATAAAAGGCAGAAAGCTGGAGATTAATGCACCACATAACTACCATACTTAATACCAAGTTTAGCAGAAAAGAATTCTTCTGCAAAAGTCTATATTAGTCGACTCATATGTATTGAAGACAAACTATTAAGAGAATTAGAAAGGCCATAAATTAGAGATTAACACAGTAATTACCACACTAAATACCAAGTTTAGCAGAAAAGAAAGTTTCTACCAACGTCTAGGCACATCAAAGAAACAAAAAACAAATAGGGATGAAGTTTGTCAAGAACGTGTTCAGCAAGATTAAGGCACGTCAGACACATTCAACATCGGTAAAAGGTTAATAAGAAGAATCCACTTAAAGCAGCGTTCTATTGGAATTTTGCTTACCTCCATCCCATGGTGTGTCATCAGGTCTGCAATTGAAACGAGGAAGAAAAAAAAGGATCAATCTTTGAACTTCAAAACGGACAGTGAACGAAAAGATGAAAAAACTATAATCTTCCTCAAACATACCCAAATATCACGGCATTCCAAAGCATTATGTTATTGTCTTGAGGAGCACCGCTGATACCAGCTGGTGGATCTTGCTGCAAGCGCTTGAAATCCCTCATCAACCTCTTTCTTGCAGGAGTTGACATTCTCGCCGCCTAAAATGTAGACCGCAGAGGTAAATTAGCATATCACGTGAACTTCGTGAGCAATCACGAATTCAACTGACGCTTAAGGAATCTATACAAATTAAATGTCTTTAAGAGGCTAACTTATCAACCTCTTTCTTGCAGGAGTTGACATTCTCGCCGCCTAAAATGTAGACCGCAGAGGTAAATTAGCATATCACGTGAACTTCGTGAGAAATCACGAATTCAACTGACGCTTAAGGAATCTATACAAATTAAATGTCTTTAAGAGGCTGACTTATGACGTAAATGGACTACAGATCAGTAGAAGATTGCCAAAATCATTTATTTTCCGAAATGGAATTAACACAGTATTATTGCACTTGCCAAAAGAACGACTAGCTTCCAAACAGAACAGCTCTATTGGATATTTTTGATGCTCATAATCGGAGAGAATTAATCAAAGCTCTCAACTTCTTGGCTAAGAAAGAATACATGCATTTCAGTTCACTAACTACCGGTTATTTTAAAAGGGATGTGATTGTTTCTTCTTTAATAAAAGAAGAAGTACAAACACAATTGTTAAGGCTGCATCTTTTTTTCGCGCAATATTTCAAAACGTATTAAGGTTGCCCTATAGTAGAAATCCATGACGCACAGCAAATAACCGTAAGAAGAAATCCAATCAACTATATAAACGAACAGCGATAAAAGCAAAAACAGATAGAATCAACACCCTACAAAAGTGAAAACTTTATAGTCTTCCTTGTTTGGAATCAGGGTTTCCCAGAGCACATTCAAATTCCAAAAAACATGATAACATCGGAAACCGCTAGTCCTTTAAAAGATCAAACACTAATTAATTCGTTACTACTCCCTTCGATTCTTTGAAACTACCTAATTTAAATTGGGCGGCAGTTCCAAATAATCGGAGATAATAATTAATTGCTTGATTTACGACAAGCTTAGCTACTTCACACACAAAACCCTAAAACAATTTCATGAATTGATCATCTTTCACAAGATTAGGGTAAATAATCAAACTGAATTCCACGTATATAAATTAAATCCATGAAAAAAAATTCTGATAATCTTTCACAACAAATCGATACAATTTAACGAAGTATAAACCCTAAAATCAAAACTAGGGTTACGGAAACCACAAAAGTAAAGATTATTCAAATCAAAACAAAATTAATCGATGAAAAACAAAAGTAAATTGATAACGTACCCTAATTGATGAACAATTGCGGCGAAGAGAATGAAAATTGGGAGTGCGAATAAATAATTAATCGATCGATCGATTAGATTCGGAGAGAGAAAAACAATAATAATTCTACAGGCTCAAGAACAACAGCAAGAAGAAAAGGTGGAATTTATACAAGGAGTAGGTAGGGGACCTACACTTCACATTATTATTATTATTTTTTTTTTTTGGGTAAACCATCCGGTTTAATCCGGAGTCGAGCCGGGTAGARCCACTAGGGCGGTAAAGCTCTCCCTCATGAGTTTCAACACTGCTGCGTTYCCAGGGCTCGAACACGAGACATCTGGTTAAGTTAGAACAACCCTTTGTCAGTTGATCTAATTGCTCATGGGTCACCTACACTTCACATTCTAATAACTGTGCCAAGTAGGATAGCCGACATCAAGATTTGGGTCGGACATGACAAAACTGACCCGACTTAAATGAATGTATTTAGATCGATAAATTTAAGTTTATGGAAAACAAAACGTCTTGCTTGTGACGGGCACTATCCGTCACAATCTAATTATCATGCATAATAAAATATTTTTGGAAAACAAAAATTTGGTCTTTATGCAAACTTTATGTTTCTTTTTTAGGTATTTTTTTAACGAACTAAACCTAGAAAAATGGTTTATATATTTTTGTTAATATATATTGTTTAAATACCGTTGTTATCCTATGTTTAGTATTTACTTAGAAATTATATTCATTAAATATAACTTAATACTCCGTGTATATCACTTTGTTTTTATTAACTTGCGCCCAAATTACTTAGAAATTATGTTTAGTATTTAAATACCTAGAGAAACAATGTGTCACGTAGTTAAACACTTGCGTCAAAATTTAGATATCGATTTTTAAATTTAATTATTTATAAAATCAATAAAAAAAATGTAAATCTAAATGATTTTTGTGAAAAATAATTATATTTTTAACAATTTTAACGATTGAAATCTTTGATATATTGCTTAAAGAAACAATTATGGTGGAGATATTGCCAAAGCAAAAGCAAATAAGAAATGTAATTCTTTAAAACTCAATATATAGAATAAAATTATTTGAAACTAAAAAAGAATATATATAATGAATTCATAGTATGCAATTATGCATCTAGCCTCCATAATCAATATTCCAAATAAATTATAAATGACCCTTCAATATCATGGCCAGTGAACAGATCAGTCCTCTAAAGCATGATTTCTACCTCATTTGATGATGATAATAATGTGATAGAGAGGGGTCATTTTATTGCATTTATACTTCGAGTTTTATTTAACAAAGTATTTTGAGTTGTACCGATTATGAAATATGATAATCAGAGGCGTAATAACTAATAACCGAGTACTTGACAAACTACATTTATAAGCTCATAAGGATATACTTTCAATGCATGTTGATCAACACTTTTGCAGATCCAAACCCATTTCCTTCATTAGTTAATCATTATGATTAGGGATGGCAATAGATAGGATCTGGATAGGGTCGTATAGGATCCAAATCCAAATTCTTATGCCTATAGTGAATCCAGATCCGGTCCATATCCACAGGGTCTGAAATTCCCAGATCCATATCCAGATCCTCAGGATATGGACTGGATCTGGATATATCCCGTATCCATTTTACGATAAAAAAAACATTTTTGAAATATTAAAATACTGTTTTTTGGATTATACTCCCTTCAAATATATATGTTATTCCCATTTCTCAAATATGTGTGAATAGTATTTTAATGAAATGGGAAGAACATATGAATTTCGAGGGATTACCATACTATTTTTTTTATATTAGAGTACAAATGTCAAATATCAAGTTGTCAAGATATCGAAATAAAGTTTCATAAAATACAATAGCGATAGCAAATAAATTTTTGCAATTGAAAAATGTTAATGAGAAAGAAATCAT
>VHZZ01000068.1:107391-185808 GCA_009801015.1 Silene noctiflora | reverse complement strand
AATTGAGTAATGATCAATTTGCGGAAACTAAGTATCGGGATTATCCTCTATCTATTATGATCTACTCGCTAAGAACGGACTCTTGGAAATATTTAAGAATTTTGGGTAGCAAAAATAGGTAATCTTAAACCTTTTTTAGAAATTTGGGGTAGCGAATGCTACCCTTTGTTACTATGTAGCTTCCCATTCAACAACTTCAACTGAGACGGTTTTATACGACCAGTTAATATACGGAGTAACTTGTTTGCATATTGCACCTTTTTGAACGGTAACATGGCTTTATCGTACTTTCCTGTACTCATATTTACTGATCAAAGCGTCTTGCTCAGATACTAGCCTCTCACAATAAAGCAAGTGGGGTAAAATGGAGCATCATATGGATATTGACACTTGCTTATTGTGAGAGGGGTCTCTTTAATTATTAGTATACTCGCTTTTTCTAACATCTACGGAAAATTACGTTAAGGAAAATGAGATAGCGTCACCGGGTGGCACACAAATTTAGCGCCACCGGAGACATTTTTGTAAATTACGTGTAATTTTATTTTCCTTCCAGCTTTTAAAAACATAAAATAAAACAATTTTAAAAAGGGTAATATTGGCATCTTATTGAATTTATCGAGAAACGAACTGTCAAAATCAACTTCGCAACTGAACTTGCTGACGCAGCTTTTTGCGAACTAATTGATAGGATGAACTAGAATCTTTAAATTGAAACGTTTTGAAGTTTAATTGTATCATGCGATTCTTACGGCATAAATGAACCACATAATTCTTGCCCAACATCATCATTTCAAAATTGACAGATAAGATTGAGATCATAACATCTAAAACGATTAAGTTAATCTATGATAACGTGAATGACATTTTTTACTATAATTACGAGAATAATTCATTGATGGCTGCAACAAAAAGGGAGTAAGGAAGGAGACAATCAAGAATATAATTACCTTTCTAACCTTCTCTATTTTATAGTACACGTAAATTATAAATTTATTTTTAATAATTTAATTTATTTTTTAACTAGGGCGGCGCTCAGTTGAGAGCGCCCTATCATCGTGGATGAATTTATTTTTATTGTGGTTGTTTGAAGGATATAGAAGTAATTCAAAATGGAATACTCGAATTTTTATTAGACATTAGATCTCTTCGGTATACTCGATTTTTCTGACATCTGCAAAATAATACGTTAATAGCAAATATCTCGTGCGACTGGTTTTCCGTGTTTAATAGAATGTGATCACTTTTTGGTAAATAGTGACCACTTTGAAAAAAATGTTCATTTTTTAGTCATAAACAATGGGGGTGATTTCCTTAGATAATGTTATTTTTTTCCTCTCTATATGGTTCATTTGAAAATAATTCTCATCATAATGTTTTTGTAGGTTTCGATTAATCCAAGCCTTAGCTTAAGGTCTTTAAATGAAAAAAAAAAAATGTATACAATTTACCACTTTACCAATTAGATTGTGATCCAACGTTTGGTAAAAAAAACATTTTTTGTCGCTATAAATTTCCTACTCTATCTCGTTCACAATCTATATTGATCAACTGGTTAACATCCTTACAAATAAGCCCATAATCTATCAAAATAAGACGGTTAGTCACAAATCAAAGACGAAAAGTAACTAGAGATAAAATAAAGCACTTGTACTACTGTTGGTGCAATTTTTATAAGAATCAACCGCCTGTAAACTAGTTAAAAAAAATTATAACTCAATAATTGTCATGTGCATTTATATTACAGACGTTAAGCATTCAAACTAAGGGAAATAAAACTAGAATTTAAAATGTTTTGATAATTTTATACCGTTAAAAAAAAAAAAAAAAAAAAAAAAAAAAAAAAGCACTCGCAAACAACTAACAAAATTGTGTAACCATCATAACAGGGCAATTGCAGTTCATCGCAAATAATAGCAGACTTACGAAATAAGGGCATACTGGTAGTACGAAATTCTTGTATACCGGTGAACCTTAGAATTTTTGTAGAAGAAGAAAATTACCAAAGTTATTAATATAGTATCAATTTCCTAAATTAACAATCGCTCATAAAGTTTCCTAAATACAATATGAAAATCTAAATATATAAATTATTATAAACCATAAACCCTTGATTATGATTTACCCGTAAAATCTTCTGAGTGACGGTCTCTCTAAAAAAAGAAATTGTGATAAATAATGGCATATCGTCTTGACGAGAGTCTAACCATTGAAATTCTATCTTGGTTACCCGTAAAATCGTTGTTACGATTCAAAAGTGTTAGCAAATCATGGTATGCGATCATCAATAGTCGATATTTCATATACAAGCATCTAAAACACAAGAAAAAACGTCATTCCAATTGTTTAATTGTTCAATATTCGACAATGCTCGCTACCGAGGTTGAGTCCGGTATGTTGTGGTTAGATAATAAGGGTACGAACAGCAGAGACCGTGATATTCACGTCTTAGATACGCTAATTCATGAGCGACCCTATAATTACCGTATTTGTGGTCCTTGTGACGGAATTTATTATTTATGGGATGGGAACAAGTTTCCGCACGGTGATCGTTATTTGTGGAGCCCGGGTATTAATCGGGAGAAAAAATTACCACCGGTGATTATTAAACCTAATTCGTATTGGTCGACTTGTTATCGAGAACACTGCGGTTTTGGGTTCGATCCTGCGACTAATGATTACAAGGTGATTGTTGTTATTTCCTCGGATGAAAATGACCCTCTTTCGATCATGGTCTACTCGTTGAGGAAAGATTTGTGGTCATATATCGGAGATTTATCGAAAAGTTACAACGTACGAGATAATACATGTTATGCTTTTGCTAATACAAGTTTTTTTTGGCTCGGGTCGAGCGAGGAGTACCCAATTAAATACGATGTGATTATAATTGTCGATTTGGCTATGGACGCGAGCGAGGAAATAGAATTACCGGAGATGCGTATCAAAGGTCAAGTAATTACTAAAAGTTCGTATTCAGAATGTCTTATGGTATATCGCGGTTCAATTTCTTTGGTCGCGCTTTATATTATCGACTGTAAAATTGATATATGGACTTTGGATAATGAGAGGTCTTGGAGCAAGGAATTGACGATAAAACACGACGATTTTTTCTTATACAAACCGTTAGGTCATTATAGTGTCGATAATAATAAGTTGTTACTCGATGGCCCGTGTGGGCTAGCCTTATATGATCCGGTTACAAAAGAAATCCGGGACACTGTCAACGACGACGATGATGATGAATGTTATCTTTCATGCAAAACCGTCTCTTTATACATGGAGAGTCTTATACCGATTAATGATAGGACGTTTTGGGAGCGAAAGGATGAACAAAAAAATCAAGCAAATTACAAGAATGTCCGACCAGGAGTGGAGCTATTACGTAACATGGGTGACACTCGCTACCCCAAACTCAGAAAAAGACGGCGAAGAAGAAAGATTTCTGCAACCCCAAATAAACATGGGAAGTTATTATAGTTTACAATTCGGTTCACTAATTATAGAAATCTCCTTTTCGTTTTCAGAAATTCCGCTAATTATACAATTTAGTTAAACCTGCTAATTATAATTTGCTTTTGCAACTGATTATTCTACCGATATTAACACGCTATTAATCAAACAAGGCCTAAGCATTATGTTTGACAAATACATCGATTGGAATAAAAAAAAATACTTTAAATAAAAAATGTAATTTGATTGGGAATACATATTTGAAAGATATTCGAGTTTTGGAAAAAAAAGAAAAAAAAAAAAGGAAAATAAAGTAAAGTTTTTCAAGTAAATTAAATCAAAGTAATAACAATAACATTATACAAAGTTATAACTCGAATGAACGATTTTGCGAGATTGACTTACTTATACTCTTATACTAATAAAGTGGTCAAATGAGGATTGAGAATGGATATAAATAGATCTCGTAAAATTGACTCGGTCTAAATAACCTGACCCAATAACTCAACCCGTATCTGTCCCGACACTCGAACTGAGAACCTGATCAGACCTGAAACCCCACTAGTTCTATGGTCAGGTGAATGAGAAAGATTAACCGCTTATTCTCTATAAACTAAATTTTTTACCTTGGTAAAACGACCTGAATGTAGATTATTACAAACTTCGAGGTAACAACTATCCCTAACCAACTTGATAATAATAATAATAAACCGAAGAAACCAAAAACGGTATGAGGTATGAGTTTGGAATATGAAAACAAAAATATAGCATATTGTAAATCCAATTTTATATATACTTATTTCATTAAATAACTATTTTCATGATTTTATAATATTAAAAATTATTATTTCAAATATTTTATTTTATCCGTTTTAACCTTAATTGAGTTTCAAACTCACACCTAGGGGTGTTAATGAGACGAGACAGCTCGCGAGCTACTAGAGATTGGCTCGATCAAAGCTCGGTGAAAGCTCGGCTCGTGTGAGCTCGGCTTGGGCTCGACTCGAGAGCTTAACGAGTCAAGCCGAGCAAATGCTGGCTCGACTCGAAAAGCTCGCGAGGAGCTCGAACTTGTATGATTACATAAGTTATTGCTCATATTTTATAAAAAGATTTTATCATGAGTATATTTTAGTATCACATATATCAAATGTGTCGCTGTTTTGCCACATATTTTTACATAGAACCTTCGAGCCTTATTATTGAAAATATCGAAAGAAAAAAAATAAAAAAAATAAACAATTTTATATCGGCTCGATTTGGGCTCGAGTTTCGCTCGAGCTCGCGTTAAAGCTCGCAAGCTTTATAACGAGCACATTTTTTTCAAGTTCGGGTAAGCTCGAGATTGGCTCGAGCTCGAGTTTTGGTTCTTGAGCACAAGCCAAGCAAGGTCAAGCTCAGGCTCGGCTCGGCTCGTTAACACCCCTACTCACACCACTCAAAATTGAAATAAACCCAAAATATGGGGAATTAAGTTCCAAACCCATAGCACCCGGGTATGATTCTTGATTTCAAACTCATACCAGTGCACGAAGCAAACGTCACCTTAATTCTCACAAACCCGAAAATATATCGAACCGGCCTGAACCCGACCAGATTGACACAAGTAGCGAAGTACACATTTCAAAAATGAGCTCCAAAACTGATGCAAATTTGTGCAAAATCATACTCCGATCATACTCCGTATGAAGCCTGACATTGTTAAATTAGTTTCAGATGGACATTTTAAACAAGCTTTACATTTATATACCAAACTTCATTCTTCTTCAAAACCATGTAATTTATTTAAACTTCCATGTATTCTTAAAGCTTGTTCCAAGCTTAACAAACCAATTAATGGCTACATTGTGCATTGTAACATTATCAAATCTGGGTCTGTTTCAGATATTTACGCCGCAACAGGACTTACCCATATGTACGCTACGTTTCGTGAAATGGGTAATGCGCACAAAGTGTTTGATGAAATGTCTGAGAGAAATGTGGCGTCTGTGAGTGCTTTGGTTTCTGGGTATTGTCAGAATGGGTGTTTTAAGGAAGGTTTTCGGGTTTTTAAGGAGGTTGGGTTGAGGGAGTTTAGGCCGTCTTCGGTTATGATTGCGAGTGTGTTGTCCGCGTGTGAGGATGTTGCTCATGGGAGTCAAGTGCATTGTTGGGGGAAGAAGATTGGTGTGGCAAGGGATGTTTTTGTTGGGACTGGGCTTGTGACGATGTATATGAGTTGTGGGGAGGCTGTGTTGGGTACAAAGGTGTTTGAGATGATGGGTTATAAGAATGTTGTGAGTTACAATGCGTTTGTGACAGGGTTGATACATAATGGTGTTTATCGCGTCGTTTTGAAGGTGTTTAAGGATATGCTAGGATCTTCTGATCAATTGCCTAATTCGGGGACGTTGGTTTCAGTTTTGGGTGCTTGTTCCAGTGTGACGAACCTTCATTTTGGAAGACAGGTTCATGGGTTTACTATGAAAATCGGACTGCAAGCAGAGACCATGGTGGGAACTGCACTCATTGACATGTATGCTAAATGTGGTTCTTTTATGGCTTATCATGTATTCAGGGAAATGGATGGAAACAGGAGTCTTGTAACATGGAACTCGGTCCTTTCTGGGTTGTTCTTGACTGGTGATTGTGATACTGCTCTAGAGCTGTTCTCCGAGCTAGAATCTGTAGGATTGGTACCTGATTCTGCAACTTGGAATACAATGATCAGTGGGATTTCTCGACAAGGCAATTGTTCAAAGGCATTTCAGTTGTTTGCAAACATGGTGTCGAGAGGTATCGTTCCAAATTTGAAGGTGTTCACTAGCATTCTAGTGGTATGTTCTGTATCCTTGTCTCTTCAAAGGGGAAAGGAGATTCATGCTCAGGGTATAAAGGCTTATATAGATAATGATGAGTTCTTCGTTACTTCCTTAATCGACTTGTACATGAAGTGCGGACAACCAGCTCATGCTCGTAAAATTTTTGATCAATTGACAGTCAAACCTGTCAAAGCACCATTTTGGAATGCAATGATTTCAGGGTACGGAAGAAACGGCATGGAAGAGTTGGCATTCAGTATTTTCAATCTAATGCTGGAAATGAATGTTGAGCCTAATAGCACCACTTTTACTACTGTACTATCCGTTTGCAGTCATACGGGTCAAGTTGACAAAGCATTGCAGGTTTTTGAGATGATGACGAAAGATTATGACTTAGTCCCGTCTCCTCAGCATTTTGCTTGTATCGTCGACCTCTTGGGTCGTTCTGGACACCTTGAGAAAGCTCGAGAACTGATGAAGCAAATCCCAGAAAATTCTGTATCGATGTTTTGCTCATTGCTTGGTGCTGCTGGGTATCATTTTGATTCCGAACTAGGAGAATATTCATCAGAGGAATTATCAAAGTTGGAGCCTGGGAATTCAGCTCCGTATGTTGTCATGTCTAATATATACGCTGCAATGGGGAGATGGAAGGATGTTGAGAGAATGAGAGATATGATGGTCATTAAAGCAGTGGAAAAAAAACCTGGTTATAGTCAACCGATGGCATGATATTAAATTATTAACCCTGGTTATCGTCTACTACCACCATATCCACAGCTCGAATCTGAAGAGGTAAACTGTGCAAGGGAGCTTATTTTTCGCATAAAAGTACCATGGACCTGAAGTTAATAAAAATCATCTCTTCAAGGAGAACTGGCAAGAGTAGTCTCTACAAGGAAAACTGGCAGGAGAAGTTTCAGCCTTAGAGCGGTAATTGCGCACATTGCGTTGCATCGTACTTCTGCTGTCCTACATTGCAGTTAACCTAGAAACAGTTGCCCTAGTTAACTTTGAGTGATTTCAGCCTTGGGAGTAGAAATCAATCAATATCAGTCCATCCCAATGCTTGTAAAGTCTCTACACCAAACAGGACAAAGTTGAGCTGAAACTGAAAGAAACCGTCTCTTCGTCTGAAACTTTGACATTTACAGACATTCAGTGGAGAGAAAACCTGTCAAAGTACAGAACTGCTACAATTTTACCAACTAGGGTCGCCTGATTCCTTCAGCTTCTGAAGACGTACAGGCAAAAACACTGATATATCCAAAGTTTGTCAAATTGAGTCGCTTCTGTTTTACAGTTTTACCAATATGTTCAATGTGGATCGACATTTGTCCATTGTAATTTCATTATTTTCAATAAGAACACCAGTCGAAATGAAATTAAGTTTGTTTGATGCAATTCATGGGGCACTGATGTTTGTCCATTGCTCTTTAAATCAACAATGGTGTAAGACTTTCCCTTGATAAAAACTTTCACAGTATTTTCTGACGTCAACATTCGTCGAATGAACATAATCAGTAAGAAGCAATACTTTTCATACATTTTGCCATAGACATGTAGTGAGCTTCTAAGCTTAAAGAAAAGCGCCAAAAAAAGCGCATGGAAACCAGAATCGTGACTCGTAATTCGTCAGTACTGCTAACAATTTCTGTGATTAAATGTGCTTATTCATCTCCAGGACAGCCGAACAGGCTTCATTTCTTGAGCAACTCCTTGACAGAAAAACCGAAGTAATCATCAAAGTAGTTTGGAGGTTCGAAAATGAAGCAGGAAATAACATCTCTGAGCGTAATCACGCCAACGACTTCATCGTCCTTCCCGGTTACCACATATATCCTGTGAACCATCTTCGAAGCCAGGTTGTGGATGACATCACCGAGGGTGGAGTCAAGCTTGCAGGTTATTGCTGGCATAACTTTTCCTACCTCCTGGGAAATTGACGCTATAGTCGTTATGAAATCCTTAACTGTGAGATTCCTGATATTAAAACAAATGAAAGTTTGCTCAGTTATGTTATCTGGCTTAATTGATTGACAGTATAAGATATGTTACTAAAGACTCGTTATACGTAACAGAGTTGGGTGAGCATGTAGAAGAGTCAGACTTATTATTTTATGAACGATCCTCGTGTCTTCTTGCTTTAAAATGAAGTGTTAAAATATCACACCTGAGTCAGACAGGCAGACACTGGCCGACACAGTAATATGAAGAGTTGGAGTAACTGAATTACATAGACAGATAACCGGACTTTTTGCTTATGTTCGAACATTGCTTTTTGTTTAAGAAGTCGAAACTTCTCTAAAATTTAACATGCACCCTGTTAAAGTCACCAACAGCCACGTATATTTACAGTTTTTGGAGTAAATGTAAACATCCTAGGCCGGAGCTGGAGTTAAGAAAAAGATATTAGAAGGATCTGCGACTTCGTTGTTCACCAATGAAATAAACCTATACACAGTCGGGTATACAAATGAAGACTTCGTCGTTTGATTACCTGAAGTTGGAGAAAAGCTCAGGTTTCAGTAACAGGTATCGAATATCTCTCATGCTTATATTGCCAACAATCTTCTTATTTGGTCCCTCCACAACTGGAAGTCCACCTATTTTGTGATCCTTCATCCGTTTGAAAGCCTCCAAAATCAGCTCACTGCTATTGATGCTGATAAGCTGCCAAACAGAATTAACAAAATTAGTCATCGTAAATTTTATAACAGTGTAATATACGTGAATGCAGTATAAGATGATACCTGGTCACGTGACATAAAAGGGAGGCCCAAGTCAGAAATGGGATGAGCAGCAATGGAATCAAACCAATCTCGTCCACGGCATCCCTCAAGTCCCTTTATGATTGCAGATTGTGTGATGAAATTTTTCATGGATGGTTTCCCTGGTTCTATTACAGGTACATTTCTCATCCTATACTTGGATAAAAGCAACATAACTGTCAACATAGTGCTGTCTGTTGCCACAGGAAGGAATGGTGTGGATCGGAATGATTTTACAACCTCTCTGACCTGCAAAAGTACGATTATATTCATTAGCATAGCTTACGGAATCTTACATGATACCATGACATGGTTTTGAGCAAGTCCACCCTACTGTACGGGCGATGATCCAAAGGTTCGAAGTGTGTTATTAAAAGTTCACAGATAAAGTTCGCCTCAAAAGCTAAAAGCCTATCATGTCTTTCCGACTTACTGTAATTTATTTAGGACGGTCTCACTTAAAACATGCTTAGTGTACATAGTCTTTGCCGTATGACTTATAGACATTTTAAATGCACCCCAATACTTGATACTTGATAGTCTTCCTAACTCAAATGGCGCCTGAACATACATTTAGTAATCAAACAATTCAAGTAAAAAGGCTAAATGAGACATACTTTGGTTGACTTGAAAGGTTCTTCTTCCAATATCACTTTGTAGAAATCGTCACCTAAGTGACTTGCAGCAGTTGGAGCATCTTTCCCCATCCCTTTCTCTGCCGCCACACCTCCAGCAACTGCTGCGCCAACTGCTGCCACTGCCAGCCCAGCAACTGCAGCAGGGCCAGTGGCGCCTAAGGCCACTGCTCCAATGGCCCCAACTGCACCAGCCCCTACACCAGCAGCAGTAGCTGAGGTGGCAGACAAAGCAAAGGCTGCCAGTTCTGCACTTTCTAGGACCCACAATATAACGGCAGAGTAATCTATGATCCCGAGATACCTCTCCCTCCAGTCGCTGCTATTAACAGCCGTATCAGGGTTTGTTACAGGAGCTGACATAATGTTGCTTTCCGACAGAATTTTCACAGCATCTGCAATTGATGTGTCTGCTGAAATATCTATTACTGCAATACGAAAACACACATGATCATATGTTAAAACGTTATTTACTCATTTGAAGTAATTGAAGTAAAGATTAATCGTAGATTGGTTGATAAGATAATCACTTTTGCCACCAGGGACTTGTGGGAAAGTAGAAACAGGAATCTTCGCAAATGCAGCTGTCAGGGACTCCTGCAATGCCCGGGGCAGCTTCTTTCTACTCTGAATGGTCTCAAAATACGCATCACAACTTGATGCTGTCGCACTTTCCTTCTTTTTCTCCGCTGATTTATCCATACCTACAGCGCCACAAATGAGCTGTGAAAGGCTTTTCTTGCATAGATTTTATACTCCCTCCGTCAAAATCATTGGTTTACCTTTGATTAAATCCCTCACAAAATAGAAGACGGTAAACTAATAAATCACTCTAGTTAATGAACCCATTGTTTCGATAGAGGGTTTTGGAAGGAAAAGGACATGATTCCCATTTCCCCTCCATTTCCCATAAGGTCACAGTTTCGAATTCTAGAAGCCTCGTATTCTCACGGGTAGTATTCAGCACGAGTTATAAGGGGACTGAGGACATGTGCATTATCCTCTTCAAGCTCAAGGGATATACGGATTGTGGCCGAGGGCTGAGTTAACGCATAAAATTCATTAACCCGGCACAATCATTAACTTAAGCTTTTGGTTGAAACGGTATTCTTACAAGATAGATGGGGGGTTTCCTTAAATTTCACGTTCTCTATAACCGGTATAAGATCTATCATTGGTACTTTTCATCAATGCCTCTAAATTTTAATCAAATCAAATAGATATAGATATACATACTATTACGGAATACTCCCTCCGTCTCAATCATTTATTTACAATTTTTTTTTCTTTATTCCGGTTAAGGGTATTGTGATCAAAGGTAAGCAAATGATCGGGAGTCGGGACGGAACAAAATCTATGTCCTAAATTTTTAGATCAATAACAGTAATTAATTAAACTAATTATAACACCCATCTCAGAAATTAGAAAAATAAACAAAATAAACATTAATCAGAAAAATAATCATATGAAATTAAAGAAATACCTGTTTCAGAATTTTCAGAAATTAGTTGCAAAAAATAACATAATTTAACGAACTGGGTTATTGAAAATGATGAATATGCATTCAAAATAACTAAATAGGCAAGTTTTACGCTAATTCAATGTGTCTGCGCCAACAGACTTGCCCATTTGTGCCACATGTCGCACTCACAACAGCTCACAACTTTCTTTGTTTTTTCCTTGGGACGGTAATGTGAGACGGTTTTATGATAAGATTATTATAATCTTGATTTAAATGTGTTTTTTGAGGGTCAAAGTTATCCCTTTTAAGTTTTAACATTGTTGTATTCACGTTTCTCAAACTTGAGATAAATATTACCAAGTAAAATTTAATAAGGTCGTGAGTGGATTAACTTAGGAGCGAATAAAATTTTATAATTTTGTAAGATGTAACTGGTGGGTAAATTCCATTATTAAGGATTATGAATATAATGTTTGATAAAAAACATAAATTCGATATACAAAAAGTCTATTATAGGGCCGTTTTATGATGATGCTGGTAATATCATTCAAACAACAAAAAAAAGACCGTCTTATAGTGCAAGTACAGCTTCGATCTTTACATGGCAGCAGTTCACATTTCATCTAACAAGGTTCAAACTGGTAACTGCTGTACACTACCAGTAGTTGATGCATGTTTATGCCTTTCAAACTGTATTACATTGGAAGAAAATTAACAATCACGATTACAAGAATGTATCTTCGTCTGCTGAACCATGAAAACTTCGAATCTTTGCATTGACAGCATTATTGACCTCTAAAGCTGTTTCTCTGAACAAGTTTTTCGGTTATGACCAGTTACCCCACAATTCCTACAATGATAAGGTCGACGAGTTTTTTTGCTAGCATTCATGTCCATTTGTTTCAGTGATTTCTGAGGACATGTCCTGCTATTATGCCCAAGTTGTCCACATAGGCTGCACCGATAATGGTGCTGGTCATGACTTGCAGAATCATTGAGAGAGTTTCCATTTACAGGGAGTGTGTCGGCTGGCTCTGAACAAGTTCTTCGGTTATGACCAGTTACCCCACAATTCTTACAATGATAAGGTCGGCGAGTTTTTTTGCTAGCATTCATGTCCACTTGTTTCAGTGATTTCTGAGGACATGTCCTGCTATTGTGCCCAAGTTGTCCACATAGGCTGCACCAATAATGGTGCTGGTCATGACTTGCAGAATCATTGAGAGAGTTTCCATTTACAGGGAGTGTGTCGGCTGGCTCTGAACAAGTTCTTCGGTTATGACCAGTTACCCCACAATTCTTACAATGATTAGGTCGGCGAGTTTTTTTGCTAGCATTCATGTCCACTTGTTTCAGTGATTTCTGAGGACATGTCCTGCTATTATGCCCAAGTTGTCCACATAGGCTGCACCGATAATGGTGCTGGTCATGACTTGCAGAATCATTGAGAGAGTTTCCATTTACAAGGAGTGTATCGGCTGGCTCTGAACAAGTTCTTCGGTTATGACCAGTTACCCCACAATTCTTACAATGATAAGGTCGGTGAGTGTTTTTGCTAGCATTCATGTCCACTTGTTTCAGTGATTTCTGAGGACATGTCCTGCTATTGTGCCCAAGTTGTCCACATAGGCTGCACCGACAATGGTGCTGCTCATGACTTGCAGAATCATTGAGAGAGTTTCCATTTACAGGGAGTGTGTCGGCTGGCTCTGATTCCACCTTCACAGAGCAAGTCCTGCGATTATGGCCAACTAGTCCACATGCCCTGCAATGATATTGTTGTAAAACTTTTTGTTTTGGCGGACTTGGCCTGCCACATGTTTTTCGATTGTGGCCTCGCTCTCCACATAACCCGCATCTGAATCTCCTGTCTAGGTTTTTTCCATGTTTGGGACAGCAGTGACTTCTGTGCCCTTCCTGTCCACAGTTCTTGCAAAAGAATTTTTTACCTGAAAATGTGAAAGGGCCGATCAATATTCACGAGTCGAGCAGGTAGACTTGTTCCTTTCAAAGGTCAAGGATGGGATGATGATGCATAATTGTGCACAGTGGCGGAGCCAGAATTTCAGCTTGGGGGGACGACAAATTTTAGGGGGGGGATAAGTAATAATATAAGGCACACTCGAAAAAAATTTGAAACATTCGACTAAAAACTTCCATTGTTATCCAAAGAAAAAAAGAGAGGTTATAGGTCAATGTATATTCAAGCGAACCTTTCATAGAAATACTTCTCCTGCGACGATTTTCTGGATCACTAAAGAAGATTTTCAAAGCTTCAGAAGCCTGTTTTCTGGCAGCAGCGGTTCTTTTAGTTTTCTGCATATTAACCATAATATGTTTTTAACATCATCAAACTCAACACAGTGAACCATGCCGAGTTTCCTCATTTGCAGAATTGCAGACAAACACATTAGACCAAACTGCTAAATCTAAATTATGGTCCATAAACTTAGGAGAAAAGATCAGAAACCTTGATAGCAGCCACTCGTTGCGCATGAAGTTCAGGATCCTTGTGAATAATCTTCATTCTATTGCTGAATAGTCCTGTTTTTGCATTTAGACTCTGCAGTCATTCAACTAATACACATAGATTATAATAAGGATACAAATATTCACCACAACATAGATATTCATGCTATACTGGCTTTGATGCTACTCAGTACTTCCCAGTTGAAACAGTGAAGAAAGTCCGACATTAGGATGCAGTAAGATCATTTTTTATCAAATACAATAGGCAAAATGATAATTAACCAGGCAACTAACTTTTAACGAGCGGCTGATCTTAAGTCCTACTTCAGGAGTTGATCGGTAAACTCGCTTTGATTTCTTCCTCGCCCCCAGCTTTAGGTCCAAGTTGTCAACTTCGTCATCTTCTTTGACTTTGAGTGGAGAACTGCATATTGCAGCACATTTAAACATCGAGGAACATAGACAACCATATAAATGGGTTACAGGCTTAGCCACAATTTTAACAAAGAAAGCCTGATTGACAAGTAATAAGAAACCACAAATACTGCAAGCACAAACTACATATGACACGGATTTATCAATGGAACAATCTCTCTTCTGACAACGAATGAACAACTGAACAACAATGACACATTCATGCTTCATACTACAGATCATAAATCCAAAAAGAGACTGTATGAAGAGAGTATACCTGGACCGGGCTTTTTCCCATGGAATCTCATCAATTGACTCATCCCATACGACACACTCCCCCATGCATTTCTGGCACGTCATTATTCCCTGAAGCGCGGCAAAGATAATACAAATTGTCGAGAAACTGAGGAACTTTCACAAATAATGTGCAAACTGTGAAGTTTAAACACTGAAAACTACAATATGACTAAACTAGCAAACTTCAGGCGTACTCATCATACTTAACTAAGCTACCTCTCGTTTGGACGGAGGGATTTGACGGGAAAGTGAGAGAGACAAAATCCCTTATTGGGATAGATAATAAGTTAGTTGGATTGGAGGGAAATGGTGTGGAGAGAAGTGGAGGTGTGGAGCGATCTACATCAACTTTCCTTCTACATACCAGATTAAATTCCTACCAACATAGGAAAGATTTGGAAGGAAAACATCAAATTTTTGTACGTACACCCAGTAGACCACATCATCATGCACCCTATCTAAGAAATTTTAAACCATCATACCTTCACCCCCTCCTACAAGTGCTACATGCCGACAACAACTAATTAACGAAGCAGCAACTGTACATAATAGTATCTGTCATTCCATACCTTCCCACTGCATAATGAACAATCTTTTCTAGACCTCTCTATTCCACACTCTGCACACGGAGTATATCCCCTTCCTCGGCAATTAGGACAGGGAAGCTCTCTAATGTATTGCCCAGTAGGCCCAAACCATGATCTGGGTTCGGAAGCATCAGATTTAGCATCCCTGAAATTAAAGCAATAAACTTAGTGACCAACCTCTAAATTTATCTAGAGGCTTATATCAAACAACTCACCCATCAATCCAATAAATTGTTCCAGTAATACAAAAAAGAACAACATGCCATGCAAAGACGATTTGATGATGCCATAAAGTAGGTAATTGGGTAATTGGCATATTCACAAGGAAATATACACATCCAGCTGACGGAATTCCTTCATAAAGAGTACTACAATTAATTATGCACCAACTTGATCTCAACCTAAGCGAAGGAATGCTCAACAAGCAAACGCTATGGCAAAATTTATCCGATAATCATTAGCTGGGTTCGCTTGTTGAGCATTCCTTCCACAATGCAATACCAGAATACCATACTGAGGCCAGCACATCAATAAAATGAATGAGGCCAATTCATCTAGCATTGAAATGAGATGTATACAGCACACATTACAAATTCGCCGAGTTGTATGTACAATTTTGAGCTGTCTACGTTAATCAGGAAAATTGACACATAAAATGTCAAGATTTCTAGAGATATGACTGATCATAAAACTAGGCCATACGAGCATACAATCAGAAAACTACTACTCCCTTTAAAGTACTCATCACAAAGAATATAAAAGGGAAACAAATGAATGAGACGGGGCGAGTAGAAAGTAAGCTATTTCATATTACAAAAACGTAAAGAATTGACTGAGACACCAACAGCGATAACAAACAATATAACAAACGAAATTAACCTGGATGGTATATCCACATCAAGATCATATAATTCATCAGCATAATCATAACCCATCTGAAAACATACAAAAACAAACCCAAATTAATCAAACCTACATACTTAAACTACATAATACAAACTGGGTACAGATCAAAACCAAAACCAAAATCAAAATCAAAAAAATCAATACTTGGCTTTGTTTTGAAGGAGGATCATCTTGTAAAGAAGCTTGAACAATTCTATGGTGTAAATGGAGATTCTTTAGTGTGTTGAAAGATGAAATTTTGTTGTAAAAAGGAAGGAATTTGGGATGATGATCAATGTGATAAGAATGCCATGGAGGTACTAGAACTGCATTGAGAGTTGAACATATTGTCATCATTTTTCATGGCAGAAATTTTGTGACAGCAAAACGATTGGTGATTTAAGAATTTAAGAATGTATGTTTGGGAGCTGAGAATGATGTGGGACTGGAGTTGTGGGTGCGGGTATGTGGATGAGAAAGGTACACATTTGATGATTGTGTTCTATCATGTGTGTTTGATAGATAATTGGATTGGATAGGTCGGTTTTTCGTAATCTGGAGTGACGAGTTATTCACTGTTGTTGACGGTGGGCAGTCTGATTCGTACTAAAAAGGAGAAAACTTTCCTACTAAAAAGGAGAAAACTTTTTTCATTGGACAATTTGGGAGGGGCCGAGTTCAACAAGAGATGATAATTAGCAAAACATTCAAGGTTCGAGTATGTATAGGCACGAGACACCTAACACGACCCATTTATACCTTCCGCTCTCACATAGCAATTGTATGCTCCTTTGAATTCTACTCAGTCTCTTCCCTTGCCTCCACCCCCACAGGAGCGTATGGAGGTCGGAAACTTTTGGAGAGATGTGGATAAAGGGTATCACGACAATGTTATTGCAGCCGGAAAAGTTGCTGCAGGTATGACTACGTTGGGAAGGATGGTGGTAGCCGTTATGATTGGGCAGATCAGTAGATGCGTACTTTGTGCAGGACACTCTCTTAAGGAGCTGCACAGTGCACACTTCAGTGCTCCAGGATTAACAGACATGAAACGTCTCAATATCTCATTATGATAATGGCTTTTACAGTTTTAACAGTTCGTAGTAACATGCTGAAGAGGTCATCATATCCAGCTTACGTACTTTTACAGGCCCGAACAGGCCAACTACATACAATACTACCAATTCATCACGATACAGGTACACATCTCACTCCAGTTTCCTGTGCAATTAAATGGTTCCGAATGCTTCTATACAACTCTGCTCCCCAATTGCTTCAACAAAATCAGGTGAGAAGAATTTATACTGTTTCCCAGACCTTGTAGTCGTTGCCCTCAATCGCTACTGACCATTTCTGGGACTCGCTTGGAGGTTCATAGTGACCTGGTCCAATCTTCATCGCCACTTTATCATCGATTACAGCCGCATATACATCTCTATCTGCTTTGGTTATCTTAATCTGAAAAAGGGTCAAAAGGGAATCAGTCTTTTTGAATCAAGGTGAAAGCCATCTAAGTGTAACATTGACAGAAGGGCAATGAGTTCTGCACATAAATTAAGTTGAAAGGTTTCATTCAAGTTCCCATATTGCAGTAGTTGCTTAAATAGCTCTCTCGAATTTCTCATGGTTGTTTCGACGTGAATAAACGATTAAAACCCGATAAAAATGTAAACAAATTTTTGGACAATAAGCTTCACTTATACTCAAAAAAAAAGAAAAAAAGCTTCACTTAACTCCCTTCATCCATTGACAATCTTCATTTGATTTCGTTGGTCAAACGATAACGACTTTGACCAATATTTTCAATAATGATAATAGTAGTATTAATAAACCGAACATGAATATTTTTGCATTATATCTTTACCTATTTTTTTAACTCCATTAAAAGAACACAAAGTTTCCCACAGTTATCAACATTATCAGTAATTCATTATGTACATCGACTGCTTTTTATGCTTTTTCCATTTTTCTTTCTGCTCATTATTTTAGTTTGTTGGGATTAAGCCTCCGTTTGTTGTATACTTACATATGTTTGGAGAAGTTATGGATCAAAGTTCACAACATTGACCCACATAGTCAAAATGAGATCATAAATTTGGGATAAAGAATACTTACAGTGCTCCTGCAACTGATCTTCTTCCTGTTTCTAAGACCGAGTAGTGCAGCTATTTCCTTTTTGTAATGGAAGACGTGGTCGTAAAACACAGATGGCGTTCCAGGGTGTGTCAGGATGTATGCATACCCTTGCATTTCCTTGCCACCAGGAAATCTCCAGTGACCCTTCAAAGACAATGGAAAAGAAGAAAGATCAGATCATCTCCAAACAAATATCCTTTATTCACATCATTAAGAAATAGTGTAACTGTAAATCTGTAATTTACACGACACAGTTCTACATGATGGTAAAGAAAAGTATGCACCTGAGTTGAGCCGGTGTCGTGATTCTCAATAAAAGTAATTGCACGAGATGGCCACCAACCAACCACCCCTGGTGGTTTCCCCTTTGAATCCGTTAAACGCCAATATTCACATCTCTCTAGCGCCTGGGAGAGAGAATTTACAGTCATAAGCATAAGCTACTCATATCGAGTCGAAACATCAACTGCAAATGAAAGTGGCGGTGGCAGCAAAGATCATCACTTTTTCATAAAATTAAAAAAGAAAAGTGATGTCGCTTGCTGCTCGGTTCTTGACTTCTTGAAAGGGAAATCAGTTGAAAGTTATGAAATCTGGTATAGGTCACTGTTGCAGTCACGATTCCAAAGTTGCAGGGAAATTGTGAACGCAACGTATAGGCTGTGGCTGAAGAGACTGTAATTCTATAAAATTCACCAAAAGCTTGTTTGCTAAGGAAGGATCCAAGAGACAACACAAGGAATTAGATTTTATCATAGCACCATCACGACTAAAGCACGTAAACGACTCACCGCATGAAGAATCCCTTTGGTGGTAACATCAAAAGCTCCTGCAGTTCCACCAGTAGCATTAATCCAGTCTACAATTCTCTGCCTATGGGCATCTTGGTCATAGTCCATCTCTCCATAAGAATAGCTAAGGGAGTCCCAGTACTCCCCCACAGCAAAGTAGGGTGTACTCGCATCAATGTAGTCCTTGACGTAACCTCCCCAAAACCCACGGACAAAATCAAGTCTCCAACCATCATATCCAATATCTTTCCTACAAATATTAAGAGAAAGGTAACTTTCATAACTTTGAACAGAAAAGATGTTGATAACCTACAAGAAAAACACTGATTTATAACATGTACAACGGCTAAAACACAGATTTCATCGGTCAGCTTCACTAAAAGAGCTGTTTGATAAATCAAGACAACACAAACTAACCTCAGCCAGCACAACCATTCCTTAATGTCGTTTCTAACAAAATCTTGTGAATGATCAATGTTTGGAGCTGCATGGAAGTTATCTCCGCTACTCTTGTTGCCCCTACCCTGAAAAGTAAAAACAAAGAACAAAATCCTTAGATGGAGGGATTTAGAGGCAAAGGAAGGGAAGAAAAAAGGAGAGGCGGAATTTCCATTGTTTGGTTAGCTAATTAGGCTGGAAGGAAATGGAGGGATCCGTTTTCTTCCCTCCAAGCAAAATCAAAATCCTTCAAACACAAGGATTTTTATTGCAAAACTGATTATTATTGCACTCGATTGTCATCTAAATATGTTGATTACTTAATAAGCATCAAATTTACAATGATTATTGATTAATACGTTGTATTGTCTTAAGAAAAAAGTTCAAATCAAAGACTTTGAAAAATAGTAAATGTCAAAAGCGCATAAAATTATGATGAGATGCTTCAAACTGAAACTGCACTCGCCAAAGACAACTAAACAAACAGCATATACCTGGAAATGAGGATCATCAGCCACGACTGCACGATCATCCCAATTAAGCCGGCCCCCAAAGATATTCCAAATACCATTTCCATTTTTGGAATGTGCGCAGCGATGGTTCAAGACAGCGTCTCCTAGAACTTTTATACCAACTTTATGAAATTGCTTTACGGCCTCCTTCAGCTCATCTATTGTGCCATATCTAGTTTTCAAAAGAAAAAAACCATGTCATGAACGAAGAATCACAATAGTTTACGACCTCACATCTTTCACCAGATTGCATTCCATTCACATTTTCCTATGGTTCTTCATGCAAAACAAACTAGGAAGTTTACTGCTGGGGAGATCAAGTATAAAGAAGGCATTATAAGTTAGCTAACCTTGAATTTAAGTTGTAAAGATCTTTTGGCATGTAACCTTCGGGAGACACGGATTCAGTAGGAGGTGGGAACCAGACTACGGTAAAGCCAAGTGAAGACAACTCAGCAGCTTGTTGCTGGAGCTCCAAGTACCATTTTCCAGATTTATGGGACTCCCAATTAAATCCCTGACAAAGAATTTCGAACCCTGACCCTGTCCCAGATCTAATTACAGGTGCCTCTATTGCTGCTTCAATTTCTAAAATAGATTCCTCGGAGAAAGTTACACTGGAGCTTCTAAAGATACTATATGCTTCAGCAGCCAACTTCTCAATCTCTTGCAGAATTCCTTCCTGGGCTTCTTTTGTTTTAGTTTTCCATTTCTTTTCAGATGAGATGCCCGTTACTAAAGTTCGTATATCTTTGATGATTTCATCAGTATATGTGGCATCAGAAGGCTCCGGGGTTGAGGTGGTTGGTTTTTCAACTGTACCTACGGAACCAGACAGCAATCCAGAATCATCCTTCTTTGCTATGTCTTCAGAAATATTCTCATCTTTACGAGTTCCACTCAAGGGAATGAAGAAATCATTCCCCTTATTGTTCAACCAAGTGTCATCATCTAACTTTAGAACAAAAGGAAATCCTAACACGTCTTTGTTTAAAGAAAATAATCCTTTAGCTCCAGATCCATCCTCTTTTTTCTGCAAGAAAAATGTACAAACATGAAAGTTAGACAATTTAGTAAAACATATTTCCATTGTTCACAATGTTCTTCCAATGTGACTTTTTAAGATCAAATTTTCAAAATTTCGGTCATAAAAACAACAACAAAGCCTTAGTCCCAACATAGTTTAGGGTCGGCTAACATAAATCATCATCCGAATCCGTCGAGGTTTGAGAGTTATATATATGAATTCAAAGAGATATAGTCAATGTGTCATCTTAAAGACCACGTAAAGCTAGATGCAACGAACATTGTGAAAAGAATGCCATACACAAACAGATGTATTGACGCATTACAAACCAGATTTGAGTACCCAACATGTTTTTACAATAAGATTATAGGAGTCCAAGTCAGTCCAGTTAAACAGTTATTTATGAGCTCATTTCCAACTGTTTTGGAATTCCATACCTGCAACTGTGTACGCAATGCCTTGTTCTTAAATACTTCAGTTTCTGGAGGATGAGGGGTCTCAGGTAGTGCCCATATCTTACTCTTGTCAAAGCATACACCCCAGTGAACTACGACATTCCCAGGCAAATCGGTTTCCATATGGACGAGATTCCTATTTGTCTCGGGACATTTTCTCACAGAGACTGAAAGTGAATTGCAAACAGGAACTTCTTTCACTATGGGTAGGTCTACATCAAATCCTTCCAGTGGCTTATTTGCCGAAGGTGATTCAGAAGACGCTTCATCATTCTCTTTAGCACTTTGCTGAGGTGCTGCCCCATTAAGAGACAAGTTAGAAAGCTGTTCAGAACTCCCTACAACGCACAATATCCAAAAGAGTCACTCATAAAAGTTAATCAGATGATAAGATCTCTAATCCATTTATCTATCAGCTATTATGAAAAAATTTAACACTACCAAAAGTCATGCCATACTTGGACAACATGAAACATTTTTCAATCTTACTTTCTCTATGGGGAACAATCGCACAAATAGAACACGGTGCTATCAGGTTGAAAATTTAGATCTCGCATGACACTTTGACACGGTACATCATGGTCAACAACAAGAACTTTTTACCCTTGTGACTCAAAAGCTCCTGCAAATGATGGGGTAAGGAGAGGTCGGATGTGCGCACCCTTACACTTGTAATAAGGGAATAGGGAATAGGATATTTCCAAATGACCCGATACAAAAGTAGTGTCGAGAATTACATGAGTGACTGTTACTTCACAAATTAAAGAAGCCTAACCACTTTAGTTAACCGTTTTGATTTCCAAGTATTTAGCTCCATTGAAAATGGATTCAAGGTACACGTTGGTATGCGTGCATAACACACCTGGCCGCAAACCAATGTCCCTTTTTTGTCCAACGACATTGTCACCATCACGCAGATCATCAACAAGAGGCACCACAAAATCCCTTCCTTTGTGCTGATACCATGATCCAGTTTCTTCATCCTGATCACCCAAATGTATACCAAAAAAAAAAATGACAACTGCGAAACGTGGTAATGTAGCTTCAATACACACAAAGTGCTAAGAATTTTCAGAGTTAGAACCTTTAACACAAAGTTGATTGCTGCAATTTTGCTACTGCAATTGAAGTTAATATTCACTTCTTGAGAAGAGTCTCCACCCTCAGTAGCAGTTGATTGACTCAGTGGCGTCTCTATAGCATAATCCTGAGATTTTTATGTGTAAAATATGCATCATATACGAATCAATCTACTACAAGATATTACAAGCTCTATATCAAACGACAGGTATACATACCTTTATGGCAATAGAACCCGGAGGCCTAATTTCTTCCGGAGGTTGATCCCATTCACTGAACATAAATTCAGAAGAAAATAACACTTGTGAATAACCAACCAACCAGCAAATATAATCTGTCTAATTACTGCAATGTATGCTACTCAAACGTCATATCATATGGAGGAATCCAGAATGCACATAGATCTTAGGAAAACTCCTGAGCACTTTCTGAAGTGCTGACACACAAAATCTTATGAGACGGACGTATGCACGCATAAAAGATTTTAACATCGGTCTCACTCATACAACCGTCTCATACAAGACTCAATGCTGCAACACTACCAAAATAGCAATATCAACAAAAGATCAAACCATTATTCCAACTTCCAATCAAACCCCTAAATTCCGAAGTGCATGCAAACTCAAGTGTATGAAACATACAATTTTATCTTATGCCAAGATTTGGTATCAGAAATTAAACCTTCCAGCAACACCAACATAATGCACACCCCAATGAAGAACCCATTTCCCAGGAAGAGTACATCCAACTGTCAGCTGCCAACTATCTTCATCTTTCCCTTGATCCAACCTTATGTATAACTTGCCTTCCACCTAAAAATCCAAACCAAAAACAAATAAATTACTACACAAACAACCCATATAACAACGATAACAACATTACCCCAGTGCCTCAAGGACTCCCACAAAATGCAAGGCAAGTGGGGTCGGATGTACACCGCCTTACCCTTTATCACAAATAGATTGTTTCCGAATGACACCACAAATAACCCATATCATATAACAACATAATTAACAAAAGCATCAAAATTTCCACAAAACAAAACAAACCCATTTCATCAAAACAAAGAAAGATCATAAATTTTGATCAAAGTAAACTCAAACAGCCCATATAACAATAGCATTACCCCAGTGCCTCAAGGACTCCCACAAAATTGGGGATAAGAGGAGTCGAATGTACGCAGCCTTACACTCGTATACAAAACAACTACTGCCACATTTGATTAAAATACCCCTCACAGTGAATATAAAACGTAAACAAATAACCGAGACAGAAAGAGTGGTAATTAACAAAAGCATCAAAATTTCCACAAAACAAAACAAACCCATATCATCAAAACAAACAAAGATCATAAAATTAGTCAAAGATCAAACCTTCTTCACTCTAGCCAACTCAATTGTCTCATTATACAAAACCCCACCATCAGTATCAGAAACAGCACTAACAGTAGCAGTAGAACAAGCAGTAACAGTCAAAACTTTAGTTGGGTTAATGCTACAAAATTTCCTGCCAAATTTAACAGTTTTAGAAGTTAATTTAAGTGAAAATGGTGAAAATTTCTGTGATTTAATAGGGTTAATTCTGGGATTAGAGCTTCTGAGAATGGTGTTCAGAAGAGGTTCTACTGCAACCGTACACATAATTTTTGTGGCTAATTTTGGGAATTTTTTAGACAAAAAATAGTGGAAAAAACAATGCAATAATGTAGGAATGAGATTGAATTGGATATCTGGATTTTTAATGTATCTATATACTTGTGTTGTGCTAATAATGTGGTATGTTTTCACTTAACCATGTCATTGACTTTTTGAGTTTTATTATCGAGTTTTGTTATCTACTTTCTCTTTTTTGGTTGGATACTTACCGTTTAAACTTGATAAATATATCATTAGGTTGGATTTAAATTGTATCACTTCTGATTGGGTTATTTATGTTCAGTAATTATCGGATTTGTGTTTTGGTCGAGTCAAGTCGGGTCAAGTTAATTTTGGTTATTTCTGATTTTGCCTTAAATAATCATTTCAAGTCATTTTGAGTCTTTCGATTGGATCAATTCAGCCCTATCGGAATATCGAGTCAAGTTTAGGTCACACTTTTTAGATTATTTTGGGTCTCGAGTTAGTCTCTTATCGGATCGGGGTCAGCTTTACCAAACTTACATAAATTTGTATAGCCATGATTTATCATACACTTCCAATCTCAACTATTTACCTTTTGTGTATATTCAATCAATATTTTATTTAAAAATAAACAAATAATTTAAATTGGGTTTCATATTATCTATTCCTTTATTTCCTTATAAGATAAACAAATAATTTAAACCGGGTACGTATATATATATATATATTATTAAATGGGAATACTAATAAAAATGAGTACAATACATGATAAAATAGATACAATTATTATGAAAATATGTACTCTATACTAAATAAAATAGACATTTTGAATAATAAAGGGTACGATAAAATTGTCTCTCAATAGCTTAGTAAGAGACCGTCTTTCCGAAATTTTTGGATGTAACTGTATAATTTGCGTAGAAATTGTGGTCGGCCATCAATTATGTGTAGAATTGTAAATATTTGTGTTGTACGAAAGAAGTGGTTCCAAAGAAAAATAAGTGGCTTTTTCTCCTCTACTTTTGGAAAAGAGAAATGAATTGTTTACATATCCAAAGAGCATCAACGGTAGTGATTTAAAATTGAGCGTCGGCCTTTGCGTACACCCAACGGATGCTTCTTTGCTTCACCAAACCAGTGTATTAATCGGCACAAATTTTCATTTGTGACGGACATTTTTCGTCATAAGTTTGTAATATTTTATAAAGTGCAAGTGGAAAAGCAAGTAAGAGAAAGATTGTTAGAGGTCATAAGTTTGTGATGATTAATAGGACAAGTAATTATTGCGTGAAAACGTTTTACCATGAGACGATCCATTAAATGAATAAATTTTTCCATAAAGAAGTGTATTTGTTAACATAACGGATTTTCTAACGAACTACTAGAGGGGGAAAGATGGCCGATGGGAGCATTAGATTACGGTGGTTGAAAATTTTCATAAAGGTAAGAATGGAGAATCGCGGCAATATTTTCATCGCAGGAAAAATCACTGCAAGTATGAATATGTTGTCAAGGATTATGGTTCGTTGTTAATTGTTGACGTTATTGTTGAGACATGGGGAAATGACTAGACGCCATATATTGTAAAAGAAGTTGAAAGTTGAAACATCTTAAAGATTAATTTTTATCGAGTGGTCACAATAGTAAACGAGTCACTTTAGAGGAGCTACATTGTTTTAAATTGATTATGAGTGAGAATCATCTCCAATGGTTCGGATCTAATTCTGGATAAATCGAGTGGTTGTAAATACACATGAGTTCACTATTATCCATGAGGGTAAGAATCCTCTCCATTTTCTCATAAGAAATTTAGATCAATTACCTTTTAATGATCTGGATCTAATTATGGGTAAATCGGGTGGTTGTAAATACACTTGAGTATAAAAAGGTAAATGAATGAAAACGTGATATATATAATATAATAGAGGTGTATTAGAGAAAAAATTGAGAGAAATAAATGGAGAAGACCATGTTCCGGTTTGTATATGAAGTTGTACATGATCCAAAATCGTAAAACATTTTATCATAGGTATTGCAAAGCTATGTTAGAATATGAGAGCGGTTGAGTGATGAGATTTTATGTTTTTACCCAACCAGAACAATCTTAGATGGATAAACGGTCCTAAAACTCTACAAGTAATGAATACTTCCTCTGTCTCGATTATTCGTTGTTCTGTTTCATTTTGTGTGTCTCAGTCAATTGTTGTCCTTTCTATTTTAAGAATGAATTTAATGAGCAACTTGATAATTCACACTCAATTTTTTCCACTTGTCATTTAGTAATTTACCCGCTCCCATTTCCTTGGTTTTTGTGCCAAAATCAAAGAATAACAATTGACCGGAACGAAATGAGCATGTTTTTTAAGGAAAAGGATAGTTTTATTTAAACTTCTTGTCTCACTAATTAACTTGAACTCAATCCCCACAAAAAAAAAAAAAAAACTTAATTACATATGGCGCAATAAAATGAATCTCAAAGAGTAAAACCGACAGCTGGGATATAAACTTACCCTCTGCACCACAAAAGAAGAAAATTTAGTTTGCGAAAAGGACATATTATAATGTTTTATGTCAAATGCATCGAACTAAAGTCGTTGTTTGAAGCAGTAATTTATATATTAATGTGAAGTTATTTATAGATTAATGACTACACTCTTGTCCAATTTCAGAACGAGTTTACATGAATCAATATTTTGACGAATCAAAGTAACTTATCCAATATTTTTTTTGGATCTCATTGTTATAATTATAAAGTAAAGACTAATTGAGATGCATTTCTAATTACAAGCTCACTAAATTCCAATTTATTAATTTTGATTTCGAAGGAGCAATTACATAATTAAAGTGATTTTTAATAACTTAACTTAAAGTATAACTCTTCTAAATGCAATAAACAACAAATACAATTTTTAGAAGTATTTTTTTTTTCTTTTCAGTTGACATCTCTTAAAAGTTAAGACGGTCATATTCGATTTAAGTGTAAAATGGATCAAATAGATTTGTACTAATATAGTAATATAGCACTAGTTTAGATCCCGCGCAATAAATGCGCAGTTTTTATAGAATTTTTATTTTTGTATTATTTAATCATAAATTAACACCTTATTAATATTTCATATTTCATGTAATTATATTTTGATATGAGAAAAAAGAAATTAAATTGCAAAATTATTCAAAAAACCCGAGTAAAGTTGAACTGTAAAATAATATTGGTAGCTCATTATTTGTTCATTTTCTCGTTATTCGAAAAAAAAATTAAAACTAAAAATTAATCCAAGAGAATTGAGTAATGTGCTGAAATGAGTTTTTTAAAAAATATTTTTTACACACAAAGCTAACGATTTCAATTTTATAAATTCTCTCAAGTATTTTTTGTCATAGTTTTATGTTATTTATTTATATTTTAATTAAAATATTATACTTTAATGTTTAGTGGAGATATATAATTTAATGAAAAGATTAATTGTAATGAAAAAAAATTGTATGATAAAATATATTATAATTATTAATTTTCTTATTTAATAAAAATAATTAAATTATGATAGTTTCCTTATTTAAAAAAATATTTTTTTGGAGAGAAACTTATGAATTACTTATTCTTTTAATATATAGAGGATTAGCCGATACGTCGGATGTGAGTAGATGAAACAAAAGTGTAAAATAATTTGCGTTTTTTGAAAATCAAGTTGATTTTTAACGAACCATCAACGGCCAGGATTGAATTACCTATTTCTACTCATAATTAATTAACGAAGTTAATAATTACTCCAAATCAATTTAACAAACATTTTACCGTCTGTGATCTCCAGCTTAACTTCAAATTTCCAAACAATACTTACTTCTGAAAACCCTTGTCTTTCCTCTCTTTTCTCTTCTGAAAAACCCAGAAAATCTGAGATGAAGGATCCAGGTAAACTTAAAAAGTTAATTTTTCAACATTTTTCTGATTTTTTGTTCATTTTTAGTGATTAATTGGTTCAAAGTTGCAATCTTTGGCACTTTTCATTTGATGGGTTGTTTTTATTTTGTGATTTTATGTAATGGGTTGTGTTTTTTATTTGTGTAATTTGTTTGTTTGGTTGAATTTAATTGATATTTGATGATTTTTGGTTTAATGTTGTTAGATCTTCTAAACAAGGATAATCAAAGTGATAACAAGTTCTCCCTTACTCCTTCCATCTCCCCTAAATCTGTAAGTCTTCCTATTCTTGTTTCGCTTTCTTGGGTTATTCGGAAACAGTCTCTTGTGTTGCTAACGCAAGGGCAAAGCTGTGTACATCTGAACCCTTACCTCGTAATCTGCGGGAGCCATTAAGGCACTAAGGCACTGGGGAAATGTTGTTGCTATTGTGTATGTTTTTGTTGGTTGTAAAGTTTGATGTAATGTTGTTGAGTTAAGATTGGTGGAAGTGATTCTTAGTGTAGACTTGATGTTTGAGGAATTTATTCGGGAAATCGACTGCATTGTTTATTTGAGGGGAAATTTTGTGTTCATCAGAGTTATTTATGTATGAGGATTTTGTCTTGTTTTGATCAGGTTAGGATTGCTCATTAGAAATGTTTGCATGTGGTTCTGACTGCATTAGTTTCGAGTTGATGATTCCGATTGGTTATAATGAGTACGGGGTATTAGTTTATAATTTTCTTGAATCTCTACATCTAGTGGGGGCAGAAATGATCTAATTTGCAACTTAAGGAATCTCAGTTGAGTTTGGTAGGATAGATTTTCCGAGTTGATGGCAATATGGGATGGATTTAGTGATTGCCTCTGGAGGTGAATGAAGTTAAGTGGCATTGTGGCAAATGGTTATTACAGGCTCAACAGAATGCAGCTGATTTATGTATTTTGTATTCAATTTCGAAGTTTCTGTCGTGTCAATTTAGTATAATTCCATTCCAGGCTTTGTTTCATTCCCTGTCTTTTTTGTCTTATTTTTCCCAAAATGGAGGAGTCGCCATGTTTAAAAAATGTGAATTCCTCTGTTTGCTTGAGTCGTTATGCCTGCATTTGAGGGAATTACATTTAGCGTACGTCATTGCTTGTTGCCTTTTTTCTGCTGCTGTGACTCAACTCAGGACATTGGGACTTTTTATATTTTATTTTTATTTTTATCAAGAGCTGGCCTTAATCAAAGTAGACTAGAGTTCTACCTAACTCCCCAGTCCTGAAGGACGCTGTGTAAGTGGCTTGGGTTGTCGGTTTTAGAGTTGTGGATACTAGGTGATACACGCATCTGCCTATCCGGGTATTATATGTTCTGCATAGAGAGCGTTTATGCAATAAAAACCTTGAATACTTTCTTTATTGATTAGTTGACTATACCATATGTGGAGTATGATGATTAGGAATCAAATCCATTCACACTAGCGAGGGAGGGCATGCAGTTCTGGTGTTTCTTTTTCTATTTGGGTTAAGTTGAAGCTTTCACCTTCATCTCCAAGGTCTCATGTAAAATATTCTGTCATATCTCAGCTCACGTGTATTAGTACTTAACTCTTGAAATGCAATTTGCGTTTACTGTCAAATTCATAATACCTGGGTAGCCTTTCCCTCACAGGAATCACCGGTGGTTCCCAAAAAGTCTCCGCTCCTATTGAGGCTGCTTGCCTTAGTCTTTGCAGTGCTTTGTGGTCTACTCATTTGTTTCGTCTGCCTCAGTCAGTTTAATAATGTCACCGCCGCCTCTTTCCTAAATGTACAAGTCAGCAACACACCGTGCCCTAAACTTGATTTGCAATCCTGGGAACTTCCTTATGTGCATTTCCCAAAACCTCTTACGTATTCCAGGTTTGATCTCTTTCACATTCTATTTTAGGTTTACATATAACATCCCATATTCTTATATCGTTAATACCCTTCTCACTTGTAGTAAAAATGTAAAATTAAAAACTTGGTATATAATTTAGTACGCTGCGTAATTTTTTTTTTAATTGTTCCACATGCACACATCTTCTATTTCTAAAACTATGCATCTTTGGATATGTCTGTACATGTTCAATTTGTTACTCTTCACTTGCTTAAAAAAATGTATGGTTGTTTTGTAGGATATAAATCTTACAATCGGTTATGTAATGTCAAAATTAGATGAACATGTTAATGTTTAGTTAAAGTTAAAACTCTATCTATACATGTAACTTTTATTTTATCATTTTATCATTTTTACGTGATTTAACATTGTTGGACCCTCATAACGTCCGAAAAAGGCTTTAACAAGACCTAATTCGTCCCTTACCAGAGCTGAATGCGCATGCAATCCTGTCCGATACTTCGCCATCTTGTCTACTCAAAGATCCGGCAGTGGCTGGTTCGAAACTTTGCTAAACAGTCACATGAATGTCAGTTCCAATGGCGAGATTTTCTCCGTCAAGGTTCGAAGGGCTAATGTAACAAATATTGTGGATACTCTTGACAAGCTTTACAACCTCGATTGGCTCAGTAGTGCTTCAAAGAATGAGTGTACAGCTGCTGTTGGCTTGAAATGGATGCTCAACCAAGTGAGTGCCCTTAATTCACTTCATCTATTGCTTCCCTTCGAGTTTAGGAAGTGATTTGTCTCACTTGCATATTGAGAAAAGTTTTGACTTCCAAGATAAGAAATGAGAAAATGTAAGCAGGCAAATGGAACCTTTCTCCAAACTATTTCACATCGACTCTCCAGTTTTAATCCTTTTGGATAACAGATCCCAAAATGGCAAATAGTTAGAACCATGAACAATTATAATTATCCAAGGAATTACCTAAACATATATGATATATACTCCCGCTGGCCGAGTCAGTTATTTACCGTTTTTGTTCTTTTAGAGGGGTATTTTAATGAAAGGTATTATTAATGACTGAGGAATTACTAGACTGGATGACGTATATGTTTACCTTACGGCCGTGCCCTACCATGTACCAAAGGTGAGAGCTTTTGAGACATTAGGTAATGATATTATTTGGTCTGAAAACCTAAAACGTTAATTGCATGCTTTTATATGTTAGAGCCTTACTCTACCTGTTGTTAGAGCCCCAATTATTTCCCTTTGACATAAAGTTCTTATCCATGATGAAGTTTTTCGACTTTTTCTTCCCTTTTAAACTTCTCACCGTGGACACTGGCTAGTATTAGTTGCAAGTCACATTCTGGAATTTGGCTCAAAATAAAGAATCAAGTCACACACGGATGCTTAGGTGTCCAATACAGAACATGGGGGATAATGAAGATGCAGGGTAGTATTTATATACCGGGATTGGAAAATCGATCGATAAATAGTGGAAAAGGTTTAGTAGCTTGTATACTTCCCTTGGTGTAGCTAATTCATTTCGGAACTTGTTGCCCCAATGACTACCAAGAACCAGTATGATCTTACGCTCTTGTTTGTTTTTCTTAGTGGTTTTAATGCTTATTAACATATGAATGACATACAAAATTTATGTTGTTGAGTCAGAAAAACGAAATGTCGCATGTTTTATACCTTTTGGAGCTTATTCAAACTCGACCACTTTGTATTTGAACACTGCTCACATTTTCTAGATCATATGAACCATCCTTCTTTGTCCTTTGACCTCTTCGTAGATTTGTGTGGTTATGCCAAATTTCGATTTGTGGTTTAATTTTCATATTAAGCTTATGTAGGTAAGTTGGTGCAGGGTTTGATGCAGCATCATGAAGAAATATCGGAGTATTTTACTTCCAGAGGGGTATCTGTAATTTTCCTTTTTAGAAGAAATCTTTTGCGTCGGATGATATCAATACTAGCAAACTTGTACGATCGTGATTTTAAGTTGTTGAATGGGACGCATAAGTCTCATGTTCATTCTCCTCGCGAGGTATGTAATTTATCTTCTTTCCACATTGTCAACCTTTGGTGTATGGCTAGTAATTGGTTTCCGTGGAATTTATTTCAGGCCGAAATACTTGCTAGCTATAAACCTATCGTAAATGCAACGACATTGATACCCGAATTAAAACAAGTCCAGAAGAACATGGTCAAAGCTTTAGGTTACTTCAATAGTACTCGACACATCATGCTTTACTACGAGGATGTCTTGAAGAACCGCACAGTATGTATTCTACTCGATACTCATGACCTCTGAAACCCGACATAAAACAACCTGATCTCCGTAAATTACTTTTTGCAGAAATTATTGGATGTTCAAGACTTTCTGAGGGTCCCGAGAATGAACCTAACTAGTAGACAAGTGAAGATACACAAAGGATCTTTGTCGGAACAAGTAGCAAATTGGGACGATATTCAAAGGACTCTCAATGGAACCGAGTATGAAAGTTTTCTCAACGGTGACTATAGATTGTAGGATTTTGCTT
Organism: Silene noctiflora; assembly: GCA_009801015.1. Classification (NCBI taxonomy): domain Eukaryota; kingdom Viridiplantae; phylum Streptophyta; class Magnoliopsida; order Caryophyllales; family Caryophyllaceae; genus Silene; species Silene noctiflora. Next base: position 153,673 of record VHZZ01000068.1, on the reverse strand, counting down.
TTCTAGGTGTACATATCTAAATAGCTCGGCTTTCCCCCTTTTTTTCTCCACGCCATCTATCATAAGCGATCAACCCTATCCGCCTCCGGATCCTGGTGGATGATCATCCTAACCAGTAGGCCAATTTTGTTTCAATCAGATTTTGCAGGATTTGTTTGTCATTAATTATTTATTCATTCATTTATTCTTAGATTTGAATGCTTCACCTTAAAATTGTCGAATTTTGAAGAGACTTCTCTTTTTTAGCATGCTGTGCTGCAGTTCCTCTTTTGCAAACCACACTTTGGGAACATTCCAATGTGTCCACAGGATTGAGCAGGATATTGATGCTGACAGATCTCGAGCTCGAGTCCTCTTTTTGTTGAACTAGACTAAACTTATAAACCGAACTGAAGATGAACAACAATGAACTTAACTAAAGTCAACTGAAATTTGTTAAGTAGACTTATGCCATGACATGAGTAGAAAAACGCACACGAGACCATGTTCTTTTGAACTTAAACGAGAAAAGTTTAGAAAATTTTAGTCCAAAAAATAGTCTCTTAGGCCATGTTTTTTATGCTAAAAATGAGTTGACCTTATTGTAGTGAAGCTAAATTGAAATAAAATGAGCGAAAATTAAATCCAAAAGAACAGGACTTTAAACGGAATTATTCAATAAAATAGCTCTGTATATATATGTTACCTCCTTTGCAAGTTACTCTCAAGACGATATCTTTAAACGGAATTATTCAATAAACAATTATTATTTTTCAATATATTGTTTCCGCCTCCACAAGTCACTCATAAGACGATCTTAACATACATGATCTTTAAGACGGGTTTTTCAATAAACAATTATTATAAAAATTAGAATACCGTCACACACGACACACATCTTTATCTCCAAATTCCCAAACAACGATACTATTTAATTAGCCCGTAATATTGTTCACCGTCTACAACAAATTCTTCCCCAAGAAAACCCTTATCTCTCATTCTTTCTCTCTCTAAAAAAACCCAGAAAAATTCAAAGATGGCTAAGGGTCCAGGTCTTTATTCTGACATTGGCAAGAAAGCTAGAGGTTGATTTGATTTTCGTCTTTAATTAGATTCTTTTATTTTTTATTTTTTAGTGATTAATTTGATGAAAGTTTTAGTTTTTTGCAGTTTTTATTTGATGGGTTGTTGTTATTTGACACAAATACATTGTGTAAGACGGTTTTATACAAATTTATCGTAAAATGGGATCTTTTAGTAGCCATTTTTACCCACTATATTGGTGTAAAACCGTCCTACACAAGACCGACTATTTAATTAATGTGTTGTCTTTATATTTTGTATTTTTAATGATGCTTAGATCCACGTTTTTAATGATTGTTGTAAACTTTTCACTTTTTATTTGATGGGTTGATGTTAATTTGTGTTTTAATTAATGGGTTTAGGGTTTAGGGTTTATGTTTTGTGTTTTTAATGATACCTAGATTCATGTTTTAATGATTAATTTGTCAAATGTTGTAATCTTTGGCACTCTTAATTTAATGGGTTGCTGTTAATTTGGGCATAAATACTTTTGTATGACGGTTTTACATAAATTTATCGTTAAACGACATCTTTTAATAACCACTTTTTATCCATTTGCTCTAATTTGGGTTATTATTGATGGGTTGTCTTTATATTTTGCGTTTTTAATGATACTTAGATGTTTTAGCGATTAATTTGTCGATTAATTTGTCAAAAGACGATTTTACACAAATTTATTGTAAAATGGGATCCTTTAATGACCACTTTTATCCATTTGCTCTAATTTGGGTTATTATTGATGGGTTGTCGTTATATTTTCCGTTTCTAATGATACTTAAATTCATGTTTTAATGATTAATTTGTCAAAAGTTGTAATCTTTTGCTCTTTTTAATTGATGGGTTACTATTATTTTGTGTTATAATCAATGGGGTGTCTTAATTTTTTGTTTTTATGTGACATTGATGTTAGTTTGGCCCCATTTTTATGATACTTACTAATTTTTAGCAATTAATTTTCCAAAGATATGGTCTTTTGCACTTTTTATTTGATGTCTTGCTGTTTATTGTTGGTTTAATTGATGAGTTGTCTTAATGTTTTGTTTTATTTGACATTTTCAAGAAAGTCAAAAGGTTGATTTTTCCGATTTGTATGATACATTTTTTAGCGATTAATTGCTCCAAAGTTACATCTGTCTCTTTTTATTTGATGGGTTGCTGTTTCTTTGGTGTTTTAGTGGATAGTTGGTCTCTTATTAGGCGGTTTTACTCTAATATAGGTTAAAGTGGATCCCTTTAACAAGATAATGACCCAGAAATGTTAAGTGATAGTTATAACAATGATCCGTTTTAGTATTTTACAATATTTCTGGTGTAAGACAGCCTTACACATGAATTCGTGTTTAATTGAGGCGTTGTCTTGATTTTGTATTTTTATGTGATGCTGGTAAGAAGTTAAAGATTAATTTTTCTTTCATTTTTATGAAAATTCATTTTTTGAGAGATTAATGGGTCCAAGGTTACAATATTTGACACGTTTTAGTTGATGGGTTGCTGTTAATTTGTGTTTTAATTGATGGCCATGATGGATTGTCTTTATTTTGTGTTTTATGAGACGGGTTGTGCTTTTGTGTTTGGTTGGTTTTAGTTGATTGATTTTGGTTTGATATTATTAGATCTTCTGAACAAGGAATACCAAACTGATCACAAGTTTACTCTTAACTCTGTCACCACCTCTGGAATTGTAAGTCTTTCTATATACTTCTTTCTGTTTGTGTTCTGTGTAGGTTGTAAATCTTAATGAATTTTGTTGATTTTCGATATGATTTGAGTAATCAGTTTCATTGTTTATTTGAGTGAACATAATGTCTATGTTTTGACTTTTGAGTTTTGTTGAAGAGTTATCTATTTTGGAGGATTCTGTGATGTTTATAGTATCTCGATTGTAATCACCCCTAAGAAATGTTTGAATGTGGTTCTGATTCCATCAATTCGAGCCGAGGTTGGTCACTGGTAAGTATATATATATGATATGATTTATATGTTTGCCTAAAACTGATCAGGGGAGAAATGATAAGATTTGCATCCTGAGGATCACGAATTTGAGTATGACGACGATTAGTTTAGTGATTGTTTGGTGATTGTAAGTCTTGGGTCAATCAAATGCAACTAAAATATGTATTTTGTGATTTTGAAATCTCTCGTGCGAAGTCCCGAAGCGGGCATTATGCAAGGCTTTGTTTCATGTTATCTTGTATGGCTTTTCTTTTTCTTTTTCCCAATATGGTGGAGTATGGAGCGCCTCTCTGTTTAGAAATTCTGAATTACACTGCTTTAAGTGCTTTTTGTTGGTTGATATGGCTACATTATTTGAGTAAATTTCATGTGGTCTCTATTTCATATGTCGTTGCATCTTGTCATTCTATCTTGTGTGTGTTTAGGCTATCACTTCTACTGGAACAAAAAAGGGAGAGTTGTTAGTTGCGGACGTCGGCACCAAGGTCGTAAACAAGAACATCACTGCTGATTTCAAAGTTGATACCAACTCCAATGTGAGTAATATATCTTTCTTTTGCTTTACTATTTACCGATATGTGTTACACTATCTTTCAGGTTGTATTTCTTCTGTTTTAGTACCATTTGGCTACTAGTCATACGTAATATGGGTGTCTGAGGAATTTGGATCGTGTGATGTTTTTGCCATGGTCTGATTTCATCTCTTGTCATCTCTTTTCTATAGCTTCTCAGCACTATCACAGTTGATGAACCTGCTCCAGGATTGAAGACTATTATCAGCTTTACAATCCCTGATCAGAAATCTGGCAAGGTAATGCATAGTCGCATTTCAATCTCCTCTTTATTTTGCTCGAGTTTTTGTGTTTTAAAGGACGGTTGTTTTCCTAATATGTTATTATTGATTTATCACAGGTTGAACTCAATTACTTGCATGAGTATGCTGGGATTAACACTAGCATTGGCATGACAGCTAACCCGATTGTTAACTTTTCTGGTGTCATTGGAAACAACACCGTTGCTCTGGGAACTGACTTGTCGTTTGACACTGCTTCTGGAAACTTCACCAAGTGCAATCTGGGACTGAACTACACCAATGCTGATCTGATTGCATCGTTGAATGTGTGAGTACTTTATGCTAATAATCCCGAGTTTATTAATTACTTGTTTTTAATTTATTCAACATTGTTACCGACTGTGAGAAAAATAGTAGTATGTTGATACTAGGAACTAGTCTTTGTTATGTTCTGTTAATTGTATGGATCGGGCTGGGTGAAAAGGCTCACATTAAAGTGGAATTTTGTGAATGTGAGATATTTAGAATACAAGGTGCCTTGCATGCAATACACCAAAATATTGACGATTAGTAAACTCGTTTAATGTTAACCTATTCATGTCGAGCAATCTAGAGAGTATAATATTTTTTATGGTTGTGTCATGTGTGCCCATATATGTTCAAATTCGTCCCCCTCTTCTCTTTCTTGCCCCCGATCTACGATTTTGTCTCTAATTGTTGGATGTTTGAGCATACTATGGTTTTGTGATTACATGCAAATTGTCCCTATTTAGTCCTAATCCCCATTTCACTTGTATCTTAACTTCTAAAAGCGCACCTTTGATGAGGCACCAACCAAAACGCCTCGGTGCATTTTAGATTTTTAGGTGTGCCTTTTAGACAAGTCTCACTTAACGGAACTCACTAGTACGCACTTTCCTCATCTAGATCCTTATTCATGCCTTCTCTTTTCCCCATTATTCAGAACTTTTGCTCCTTTACATGTTAGCCAACCTGAAATCTCCTAAAAAAGGAATTGTTGCCCAAAATTCTATTTTGAAAATACAATTTTGTTACTAAAAGTAGGGCCCATTGCGTCTGAAAGGCGTGCGCTTTTCCTTGGACATTAATGCCTCGGCCTCTTAGCGCCTCTTCAAACTAAGTTTTATATGCTTCTACACATGCCAAAATACTCACTTCTGCCGTCACTTTGCCATTTTGTTTGTGATTTTTTCGATGTTGTACTTTGGTTTTTGTTGCTTTGATGTGGCAATAATATACCGTCTATTTTTGAGGATGACACTTCTGCCATCACATGCACTTTTTTCTCCTTCACCGTTGATCTTTCATTTTGATCTACCATTTTTTCTGTGATTATTTGGATGCTGAACTTCCCTTTTCTTGTGATTATACGACAATTTGACAATGCAGGAACAACAAGGGTGACAGTTTGGTTGCTTCATACTACCACATGGTTCAACCACTGACTAACACAGCTGTTGGCGCTGAGTTCAACCACACCATCTCGACTAACGAGAATACCCTTCATATTGGTACCCAACATGCCCTCGACCCACTAACCCTGGTCAAGGCTCGAGTCAACAATCATGGGATAACAAGTGCTCTTCTTCAGCATGAATTTCGCCCTAAATCACTAGTCACCCTCTCTGGAGAAGTTGACACCCGTGCCATTGATAAGAGTGCCAAATTCGGTTTGGCTGTGGCTCTCAAGATTTGAGGTTCTTCGTGGTAGTCTTCGTAGTTGGAAATAAGGACCATTAGGCTGAGAACTTGGAAAACTTTTTTGTTGGAATGCATTCTCAGGCTCGTCGATGTCATTTCTAATGGGTCAACTTTTAAACCTTCATTTTAATTGGTGTGAACCAACAAAGCTTTCTTTTCTCGAGTTTTCTGGTGTGTTACCGATCATGGCTTCCAAATTTTCCTCTTATGTAGGAGCCTTGAGAATTACAGTAAGCAAATTTGCTGGTGACTTTTTCCAATTTTGCCATTTTAGATGTTTGCAAGTTTTGAGTTTGGGTTTCGTGCATATCACTTAAAAACAACTGATACTTGGTCACTGCAGTCTTTATTTGATCGATATGGCCCATGATGTGCTGTTGTTTAACCACACCAACTGCATTTCGCATTTGATTGATGTGGTCGGTGATGGGCAGTCGTGTAACCACGCCAACGCCAATTGTTATATACGGAACAGAACTGCGAAAAATGTTCTGAAATTTAAACATGACTCGCTAGGAACACCCGTTTAGATGAAACTTCAGAGGTCACCGCAGGTCAGAGCACCTGAATTAAAGCATTGTACCGCAGAGTATTGTTTAGACGATGCTATTTTGTGATTTGGAAAATTTTTGAAAAAATTCAGTGTCCTAAACGATTGTGGAATGATACTTGACCAGTTGTGTATAGACCTGTCAAAACCCGACCTGATCCGGAAACCCGGCCCGACCCGCTTGACCCGTTTTAAGGGTACAAACCCGATTTTTTCGACCCGTGACCCGTTTGACCCGAACCTGAAATGACCCGTTATTTTAGGGTCGAGACCCAACCCGAACGGGTCGACCCGTTGGGTCAAAGATAAATCAAGAATTTTATTAAAATATTAATATTTATATATTATATTGAAAAAAATAGTTAAAAAATTGTTTTTTTTATTATTAAAAATTACAAACACAACACAAAAGTCAATTTTATATAACTTTTATAATACTTCATGATAAAATAATTATTAAAAACTTTAATTTTATAATTATGTCAATATAATTAATGTAAATGTTGAAATAATTAATGTAATCATTAAATATGATTAAAATATTAATTTTAAATATGTTTTGTATTTTTAAAAATTATTATTTTTAATTAAAAAAATAGATTAAAAAAGACGTTAGAAATTATTTCGTGACCCGTATTCTGACCCTAACCCGATCCGTGATTCGTATAACCCGACCCGAGACCAGACCCGCTCAACCTGTTTGACAGGTCTAGTTGTGTATATAAGACAAGTGATATGATACTTGACGATGTCTTAAGTTTAAATGAGAATTTGCGATTGTAGAATGATTTATATGAGAGCAAAGCAACCATGAAGATTAAGACATGGCTATCAATTATTTAATTTTCATACGTATATCTTCACAATCTTCCTTGAAAGCTGGCCATTATCAAATCCTGCAGGACAATTCAGCTGATCTTATATTATTTTTTTGAATTTTTTTTTGACAGCGGATCTTATATTTATTTATTTGAGGAAAAACAATATTCTGTTTTTACGTTGTCTTCACTGTTCGTTTTTCCTATTAAAATTTCGCATCATTGACATTTCAACCCTTGATCAATCATTTGTTTATCTTTCTGTCCCGGTAATTATTGTATCAGTTGTAATTTGTATGTATAATTAGGTAGCGTATGGGCATTCTCAGCAGCAGCAGCGATAGAGGGAATCAATCAAATTAAAACAGGGAAGCTGATATCCTTGTCCGAGCAACAACTTCTCGACTGTGTGACAGATAATTCAGGATGCGGTGGCGGCTTCATGTACCCGGCTTTCCACTACGTGAAGCAGCACGGTATCACCACCGAGGAACTCTACCCTTACATTGCCACCACAAATGAATGCGACCAAGCTGAAACTGTATGTAATTCGTGGGAATGATGTTGCAGTTGAACTCTACAAAAGTGTCAATCGATGGGTACGAGCGTGTTCCAAGCAATGACGAAGGCGCTTTGCTTAAAGCCGTTGCAAACCAACCTGTGTCTGTAACTCTTGAGTTCCACGATTTAGAAATGAGATTCTATAGAAAGGTCGGTATTTGAATTTCAGTATTAATGTAAATTCTCGTTTAAGACGAGCCTAATTAATGATTAATACAGGGAGTGATCAATGCAATGGGTAGAGGTCGTCCTACGACTGCTGCCACAGTGGTGGGTTATGGAGTTGCGGAAAATGGAGAGAAGTATTGGATCGTTAAATTCTCAATGGGTTCGGCTTGGGGTGAGGACGGTTACATGAGGATAAAACGTGACGTCCAGGCTACAAAAGGAGCTTGTGGCGGAGACTAGATAATTCATACACTTAAGTATGATGATAACGAAATTCAGTACCATCAAGTGAGACGACTGTGGTGATGGTTTTGCTTGATGGGTATAGACGAGGGGGGCTGTCTAGCCTACATCCATCCCACGTCAAACGCCCCCTCACTAAAATGCTCGTGATTTACCAATTCATTTCTTATCCTCGATCAACTATTTTTTGTCTCTAGTTGTGATTTACCAATTCATTTGTAATTGTTCCGATGCTTGAATATACAATGGTTATATGCTTCTATAAGCATTGTACCACAGAATATCATGCAGACATCTCGACATCAAGCGAACTCTTAAACATAACAATTGTTAAGCGTAACTTAGCTAACATTATTAGAACACAGTGAACTACAGTACAATACTAGCATTAATTCAGGGATGCATTGCCCTGAAGCTGACCATCTCGAATCTGAGCAGCAATATCCTTAACAGCACCAGGACCATGAGGGATGAAAACAGCAGACGACTTAGACGAAGCACCAATTTCTTTCATAGTATCAAAGTACTGCGTCACCAGAACCATGTCCATGACATCCTTAGAGGTAGTTCCAGGGACATGGTCCGAGAAGTTTAGGACACTGTCCCTTAGCCCATCCACTATGGCTTGTCGCTGCCTCGCTATTCCGAGTCCATGGAGGAACTTGGACTCTGCCTCTCCTTCTGCTTTCTTTATTTGGAGTATCTTCTCTGCTTCTGCCTTGTCGTTTGTCGCCACCCTTAGTCTTGCAGCTACATTTCAGAATGCAAATGGTTATTTTAAGGTTACAGGCACTTACCTGTCTGATGGTTTTGAATCTATCAGGTTAAATCAGGATTTGGGTTATTTTTCTTTCTCTCCGCGTCTAATTTGGGACTGTGCTTGCAGAAGCGTAACAGGAAACGCAAACAGAACATACCTGCATTAATCTCATTCATGGCCTTCTTAACATTAGCATCAGGTTCGATGTCGACTATCAGAGTTCCAACAATCTCATAACCATAAGCAGACATAGCCTACATGTACACCGGAAAGTATACAGTAATAGAGTAATCAGCATCAAAATTTCGAGGATGTTCAGACGAATGCTAGATGATGTACCTTTTCGAGCTCTTGTTCTACTGTTTTTGCAATGATATTCTTCTGTTCAAAAACAGCATCAAGTTCCATCTTTGGCACACTTGCACGGAGGACTATCAACACAAATTCCGTCAGACAGAAAAAAAAATAGTACCCGTGTCTACTATATTATCAGTCATTCAATGCAATTATCGACCCAATTGCAGCAAATAAAAAAGCTAATCATACCGTCAAACACATAAGCTTGGATCTGTTCTTTGGTATTGCTGAGCCTGTAGAAAGCGTCCTGCGCCTTTTCGGCCAGTGCTCGGAATTGAACAGAAGCGACCACTGTCACAAACACATTGTCCTGAACAAACAGCAAAACTTATATCAGTACAATCTTCTTTTACTCGGCGACTGTAAGAGGGACTAGATGTACGCAGTCTGACTTAGCTAGAGAAGGAGTACCTTGGTTTTGGTCTCGCAACGGACGTCGATCTTATGAACACGCAAGGAAAGAAGGCCTTTAACTTGGGTTCCTAAGCACCAAGGCACAAAATGGCAACCAGGCTCAAGCACTCCATCATACCGTCCGAATTGCTCTTTGATGGCCACAGTTGATTGAGATACTTGGAAACACCCTAATGCTTGTCCCATCTTCAGTTCTACCACAAAAACACAGAATGCATGTTAGAAAAACCGAAAGCGAAAATTGGAAGTAAGCTATGGTGATTATAATTACCTTAGAGAGAAATTATATCTAAGAAGTGAGGAAATAAAATGCTCTGTATCAAGCTATTTAAAGATGACTAGGGTATGTCACTAATAAATTTAGATCTGACAAACGGGTCGGGTCAATTTTAAAACAGTCTAATTTGATTATGGTGATTGGTGAAACGAACAAGCAACCTTCCTTCTAAAAAGAAGAAAAAAACAACATATAATTGAGACGGAAGGAGTAAATTGAAGTATCGTTTTTCGTAAATTCGAATACAACTGGCTTTTACTATAAGAAGATGGGTTGTTTAAGTGGTAATCAGATTCATGCATCATCAGTTCATCACCTACGCATATAATTTCTATAAATGTTACGAATGTGCTGATAGTGGTACGTGATTCTGAAATGCATGTGCATGCAAATTAATCCGTCTCAATTAATAGTTTACATTTGATTTTTCACCGAGACAGAGGGAATACTACGATGATATTGCAAACGACTTTCTATTAATTTTGCAATCAATTTTCGAAACTATATATGGGCATAAGGTTTCGCTTTCGCTCAAAATAAATTCGAAAATTACCCCATCTCCTCAAAGGCTATCGCCTATAATTAACTATAGCGCTTGAATTTACGCAACCTTACCTTACCTTTAAACTACTCAGAGACGGTTTTGACATTAGTAAGTGGATCATACATCTAATGTACTACATCATATGATATAGTTTTTGAGCATTAAGACAAAGTTTTGGAGTTTTATTTTAAAAATTATGAGTTTTATTATAATATTTTCGAGTTAATTCTTTTAAACATAAAATTAAAAAAATTACCAATATAAATAAAAAATATTATGTATAAGCTCAAAAAAACATTATAAAGCTAAAAAAAATACACAAAAACTCAGATATATATGGAGTCTTATGTAATATATCAGATATATAATCGTTTTTCTCTTTCGACATGTATATAGTACTCCTTAATGACCCACTGAATTTCGAAGTGTGGTAGGTAAACAATGTTTTCATCATTTAATTATTTATTTTATTTTATTTTATTTATTTATTTTTGTTATTAGTCAATTAATCCCAAAAAAAGACACTATTATTGTATGCTAAAAACATTAATACATTGAAATGCCTAATAAAGGAGTTTCTTGTGTAAATGCCCTACTTGATTGATTGATTGATTTTTTTTTTTATTTTTTATTTTGTTTATTAGTCCATTAATCCACAACCCTGAATAAAACCGTCTTATAAAAGACAAACTGTTAAAGTAAATATTTCTTCATTCTGGTATGGGATTCTTGAAACGCAACGTATTAAATTACAGGGCAATTCTCATTTGTGACGGAAGGTATCCGTCACTTTGAGAAGACGGGTACCAAATTGTGAGACAAAAGACCCATGAGAGGAGAGAGGAAAGCAAGTGTAGGGGTGTCCCACCTTTTGCTTTATTCGTTTTGTGAGTGGCATTACCCGTCACAAATACCGACCCGTCACAAGGGAGACGCTCTGTAAATTACAAAGAAAGCATCCCATATATGTGTATCATGATTATTACTATTATAATCAATGGTTTACGTTTATATTATTATTCGGCGTACAAAGCAAGCTGAATAATTGCAAAAACAAGTGTCAGTGCTATATATCAGAATAATGATAACTAGTATAGATCTCGCGCAATGCACGGTATATAGAGTTTTTATTTTTTTAAGTTTATTATTTAAAATTTTTAAATTTTCACTTCATTAATATTTAATATTCATTCCATTATTTTTTTAACCAAATAGAATTAAGTTAAGTTGTGATTTTTTTTAATGAATTTATTTTTTGTCAAGAAACTAATAGTAAGTACGTGTCAAGTTATTCTCTACGGTAATAATTATTTTCATTACTGAAAAATTTAGTAATTTATAGTTTATAATTTAATACCAATTTTATTTTATTATAATGAAAAAATCATAATATTGAATTTAATTAAAATATTAGAGTATAATTATAATTATATTAAGATTATATTTTAAGAAAAAGATAATAGTTTATTAAAAAAATCAATTATGTTCTTATGAAAATAGATGYATTTTCGAGGGAAAACTAAGAAAATTATTATTTTCTTAGTAGTAGGGGAAAAAATCATAATTATGAATTTTATTAAAAGATTATAGTTTAATTATAAGCATATATTCATTGAAAAAATAATAATAATGCAATGAATGAAAATTTACTTATTACCTTATTTAGTTAGATGCTTTTTGGAGAAAAACTAAGAGAATTTTTATTCTCTTAGTAGTAAGGGGATGGTACGATAAATTATTGTCTACTGAAGATCGATAATGGCGTTGTGGCTCATTTGAGTCAGAAAAAAAACCCGAAAAAATATAGAATAAAGTCTATAAAGTATATGGTGCATATATGCTTGCTCTATTATAAATAGGATGGACTCACTTTGGTATAATCACATAATAATTTCTTGAATTATTGCCTAGTAATTAATTAATCACATACATTGTTAATTAGCACAGAAAATGGCTCAAATTCAAAAATTAGAAGGGGAATTAGAGATCAATTGTTCAGCTGATAAGATCTTTAATCTAAGAACAATGCATTTCGACATTCCTAAGCTTTGTCCTCACAAAATTCCGAGTGTTGTTGCTCACCGGGGTGACGGCCTAAGCACCGGGAGTGTCTCGAGATTAGACTTCATTATCGGTATAGCTTTGGCCTTGTTTCGTGTTATTTAGTAAGTTTTTTGTAAGATCGTGTTATGGTATATTCGTAGGCTTACTATTAGGTCGTATATGGTGAGTTGTTCAATTCAGCTATATAACATTCATGCAGATGTCAGCTAGCTAAAACTTAGCTATTAAAATCATGAGATCGGAGATAATTCTCATGACTAGTATAGATCCCGTGCAAATGCACGGTATTTTTAAAGCAAAAATTAGAGAATTTGACAATTAATTAAACTAACGCAGTTTACTCCATTTTGAAAAGAGTAGAAAATTTGCATATTTAATCCCAAGGAGATATTTTATTAGTTTTATTTATGTAAAAGTTAAACAATGATATATGTTATACCATGATTTATGTACAAAATTAATTAGGAGATAAATATTATTCAATAGTAATATAGATAATGAAGACTAATTAATTAGGAAATAAATATTGTCAAGTAAAATATCACTTAGGCGGGAAATTTTAGAGATGTGTTAATCTTTTAGTATATAGGGGATTTCACTCCTCGTCTTAACCTAGTCTAACTTGTATGATTGAACAGATGGGAAACAAGATTACATGATCGAGAGGATTGAATCGATTGATCTGAATAACATGACAATACATCGGACCGTAATTGATGGAGAAATAATGAAGCATTACAAGACATTGAAGTTTCAAGTGCAAGTAATTCCTAAGGGGAATAATTCTTGCTTAGTTAAGTGTTGTTTTGAATATGAGAAGATGAACAAAGTTGGTCCGGAGACAATTAAGTTGCTTAATTTTTCACTTGGTGCACTCAAAGACTTGGTTGCTCAACTCCCTAATGTTAATAATTAGGGACTAATTAAATTGCGAGTGTTACAGACACTCAACGTATGTAATATGAAGGCAATGTTACAATTAGTCTACGATACAAGGCGATGTAAGACGAGGATTAAATCGATTAGCTACTCATTTTCCTTTTTGGTGAGTATTATTATGCTTTTTGTGTCAAAGTGTTTAGGGATGGAAATGATCTGCCCGAAGGAAAAAAAATCATCTAAATTCAACTCTTAATAACTCATATCCGATCCACTATTTAAAACTCATATTAAAATCCATCATTGAAAAACCTGAACCAAATTCAACCCGATCAATTTATATCACACCTGATCCAATTGAATATTTACGAAAATTTAGGCTTTATTGAATTTGAAGTTTCAATTTTGTCATATGAAATGACCTTTTACATATTCAAATCATGTTTCAGATCGAGTTTCGGATTATATGGTGGATCGATATGGATTTGGAATGGGTATGGATTTGGAAAAAGTATAATGGATCAGGAATAGATTTTAAAATTTTGGATATGGATCGGTGATTCGATAAGTAAATGAATCGGGTATGAATCTCGCAAAACTGGATCCAACCCGATCCATTGTCATCCATCCCTTCACAAACAATTGCTTTGAAGCTTTTATTATCCCACATTTGTAGAATAAGTTGGAGTTTTATAATTTACAAGTAATCACTTGTGTTTCACTACTAGATGTGTAGTAATAAAGGAGCCCTACCACCACACACGCTCGCACACGCGCAGGTCGGGTTCTTCGAGTAGAATTTCTGTTTATTATTTTCGTAATAGTCATACCGCCTAAACTCGGGTTTTTCGAGTAGAATTTCTGTTTATTATTTTCGTACTCTCAATAACTGATTTCACTATAATCCTCTTTTTATTTACGTGCCATAAAAAAAATTATTTCCCTAAAAATCTATTTTTACTAATAAATGATCATAAATATTAAATTCTAAACTAACTTGCTCATTAACATCAACTTGATTCTAATAATCATAGATTTTATCATTAAATCCCCTTTACTACTAAGAAAATAAAAATTCTCTTAATTTTCCCTTCAAAATGTATCCAATTTATTATAGGAAGAAAACAAATAAAACTTCATTTTAATAAACTATTATCTTTTTTTCATAGAATATAATCTTATTATAATTATAATTATAATCTAATCATTTAATTAAATTTAAAATTATGATTTTTTTTCATTATAATAAAATAAAATTGTATTAAACTATAGACTATATGTTGCTAAATTTTTCCAAATGCAATAATGATTACTTAAAAAATAACTTAACACATACTTACTATTAGGTTCGTAACAAAAAAAAAAATCATTAAAAAAATTGGAGAAAATTATAAAATGAAATCCAATTTTATGGTAAAAAAAGTACGTTTATAACATCACACATTTCATAACTTTACTCAATTTTCTTTGATTAATTTTCCATTTCAATTTTTTTATATCAAAATAAAATTGAGTAAAATATTAAATATTAATAAAATGGCGATTTAAATAATATCCTCAAAAATAAAATCTCTACATATACCGCGCAGTGGCGCGGGATCTATACTAGTTTATAAGTAATCACTTGTGTTTCATTACTAGATGTGTAGTAATAAAGGAGCTCTACCACCACACACGCTCGAACACGCGCAGGTCAGGTTTTTCGAGTAGAATTTCTGTTTATTATTTTCGTAATAGTCATACCGCCTAAACTCGGGTTTTCCAAGTAGAATTTCTGTTTATTGTTTTCGTAATAGTCATACCGCCTAAACTTCTGTTTATGATTGCATGTAGTTGAAATGTCGAATGTTCCGTAGATAACATGACTATGCTATTTGGCATTCATATCCATGCCACCTTTCTTCTTCATTTTCTACTCCATATCCATCCATCACCTAAAGGATAACCCCAACTTAAAATAAATAAAAAAATAAATAAAAAATATTAGACTAATATATAACTCAATTAATAAACAAATTCGTTGTACATTTTCACGACATAAAATTATATTTTCCACGAACATTATTACAATCATTTGATGATATAATAATTATATAAATATCATATAATTATATAAATGTCATATTTCATCAGGTCGAATCTAAAATCTTAATCTGTGTTTTTAACGGTACAAATTTTTTTATAAGCCGACAAAAATCTTTATAATTCCTAATGAATCTTGAATTCTTGATTGATTTGTCTTCATAAGTACGATAATGTGATTAAAAATATTAACGTAATTACTTGAACAGAGGGAATATTATGTTACTAGACTCTCTACTCTTCGATTTATATTAATCCTTTTGAGATTTTAGATTAATTTATTTATAAAACCGTCTTTTAAAAGACCTATTCGGAACAATAATAATAACCGTAAAGAATAACGAGATTTTATTTATTTATTTTTGGTTCAAATGAGCGCACTATATCGCGGGTGAGAATCGAACCACCAACTTCCAACTTCATGGTTAGGGTAAGAGAGCTCTTACCACTTAAACCAGCTCTTGTTCTCATAAAGAATAACGAGATAGTAGTCCATTTTTTTTTTGTTCAAATGAGCGGACTATATCACGGGTGAGAATCGAACCCCCAAGTTCGAGCTAAGACAGCTTTTACGTAGTCCATTGAACCTATACAAATCCGTATCGAATTATAACACGAAACGTAACGTCGTAACCTGAAAAATAGTGTAGTCTGTCGATTCTTGTCATTTTTTGGTCCAAATTTAAATTTAAATTGAGCAGAAATATGCAGAAATTAAGATTATTTTCCCCAAATACTATGATCATGACGATCTCTTCTTCATCAATTGCTCAAGCATCTCTTCAATCTTCCTTAATTAAATCAAACCCTTTTCACTCATCATCATCATCAACAACAACAACCCAATTAAATTCAAGAAATTTCTTATTTTATAAAGAAAAGCATGATCATAATAAACATCCATTATTTTTGAATTCTAATCGAAGATGTTTTTCTGCAAAGGCTTCAGTATCAGATTCCTCGCAAAATGGGACTGCAAATTCTTCTTCTTTCAGGGTATTTTTTTTCTTCTTTTTAATTTGATGGTGATTATATATTTTGTAATGCTATAAAGATCATAACTTTGCATGTTTCATGTTTTATCCTTTCCTCGCAATTTGCGGTAGCCATTGAGGTACTGGACTAATATAGTTATTGTTGATACGTCCTGGTTCCAATCATTTGTTTACTTTCGATTAAAATATCTCTCACAAATTAAATACTCGTAAAAGGTAAACAAATGATTGGGACGGAGTGTATAGTTAGTAATTTAATGTGGGTACATGTTTAGACATTTTGTAGTGATATAAAGATCCTATTTTTTGCATGTTTGATATTATTTGAGGGTGTTTTTCTTTGTTTAATCCTTTTTCTTTATGTAATTTGATTTTTTTTTTTTTTGTCTAACAAAACGCGCACTTAGTCGCATTACAATAGAGAGGAGGGGATTCGAATTCTTTATGTAATTTGGTGTGGGTACATATTTATACAGTTTGTAGTGTTATAACTTATAAAGAATTAAAGATCCTAACTCTTGCATACTCTGAGAGGGGCACTATCCGACTTCAGTTTGTGACGGATAGTGCCCGTCTTCAATGAGAATTTGTGATGATTCAATTTGAGTGATTTTGACTGTGTTGTGAGGTAATCATTATTTTACCTAGTTCTGGTATCTTACAGTTTCAGATAAGATTCATGACAGCTGACCCGAAACTGTATTTCATGTCCCATTTTTGTGTTTCCATTTTATTTCCCACTATTTTTATCTTCTAATGCATCATCTTCTTTTGAGGTTTACCAAAAAAATTGTGATGATTAATGCTTGTGTCACAGTACTGGTACACGTAAATGAGACCGAGGATCCGGACTCGGTTGAACCTTAAAAATAACAGTAGGTATACTTAGGGATGGGCATCAGCACGGGCTGACCCGGCCCGGCCCAGCCTGTTTAGCCCCCGAGCAGACAGCCCGGCCCGGCCCGGCCATACCCGCCCCCAGCCCGCCTCCTTCCCTGGCCTGGCCCGGGTCACAATACCCAGACCCGGCCCACCTCTGGCCCACCCCAGCCCGGCCAAGCCCGTCCTCTCCCCTGGCCTGGCCCGGGTCTGACCAGAAGAGCCCGGCCCGATGCCATCACTAGGTATACTACTAGGTGTTTACTACTTAGGTAGTTGTAATTGATGAGTAAGATTAATAAAGGGTGATAAGATTCTAGATGTGATTTGTTTAAGAGTTTTTCTTCTTGTTTTGTGGGCCTATGTGAAAAATATATTAAGAGTCTCTTTCAAAGACTAATATTATTGGTTTACTTTAAAATACAAAATAGTTATTGTAATTCATTTTAGAAAAATTGTTTTTGTGGAAGTTGTTGAATGGCAAGACTTCTCCTGGGAAAGGTAATCACTAATCACTATTGAATGATTGGAGTTTTAAGTACTCGGTATTAATCAGTTGGTCTTTTGTAAAACCGTTATATAATTATCATTGAATAAGATGCTTACAGAGAATTGGGGGTTAGTATACATCTAATGGTCTCATTTGAGTCATATTTGCAGATTTGTTGAATAATGGAATCTTAATTGTTACACTTAATTCACGAGCTGCATCGATTTTTCATGCATGCAGGGATCTGAATCTTTTTTCAGAAATGTGTTGGAGGGTATGGAAACTGTGTATTTGAATAGAAATCCAACTGCTAAAGCGATCTTGGAGCTGGTTGGTTCTGCTGGAACTGATAAAATATGTTATGATCATTTGGCCTTCCGTACTTTTGGGGTATGAATCTTTCTTGTTTTTATTGAACTATTAGAATTTGATCACCGTGGCATGGCGTTATTCTTGTTGAATGTGGAGATCATTCTAATACGATCAGTGTTGCAGGTGGATGGTCACGGTATTGATTCAATGGCCGAGATCTTTCAAGATTTTGGGTACACCAAAAGGGATGAACTCAGATTTCCTGCAAAGAAATTGAAAGCATACTGGTTCTCACCTCCTGTTGTTTCCTCGGAGAAAGGCAGTGGCGTATATGGACCTTTGCCAAGGGTGTTCATTTCCGAGCTAATTGTAGATCAGATGAGTTCAGAAGCTCAGGTGAATTTTCCGCTTTATTGTTAAGGGTATTCTAAACTTTATTGTAATTGCTCTTTAAAGTTGAACTAGTGAGAAATACGGGAAATTTCTGGTGTAGGGATACCTCATTGCTGAGATAACTCCCTGAGTTTCATGTTATAAATATATCTGATCTCTCAATTTTCTTGTCACGACAAATTTCTCTGCCTGCTATTTGTAATATGTTTTTCTTACAGTTTTCCGTATGCAAACACAGGACATAATCAGGAAATACACTGAAATGTCGGGTCAAGGAAACAAATATGGAGCTCTTGCCAGTACACTCGGGCTATTAACATGGGAGAAACCCTTGCATTCGGAATTTCAACAACTGGCCAGGTAATAACAACGGTGTTATTGCAGAATGTTGTGTGGCTTGATCTTGGCCTGTAGTAAAGGCATTGCCTGGTCACTTTTCTCAATCTCTTGTATATTTTGACAAGTATGCAGGGAAAGCGAGTATGCTGCATGGACACTTGTCAATGGTTATGCTTTGAATCATGTCACGATTTCTACTCATCAACTGAAGTCTAACTTGAGAACCATCGATAGCCTCAATCAGTTCATTGAGGATAGTGGATTCAAGTTAAATTCCGAAGGAGGGGTCCTCAAAGGTAGGTGTTTCCTTCAGACTTCTCAGTTACACCAAAGTTGGAATAAATACGGAAAACAAAATAATCGATGGCATTGCATTTGCATAGTATGTTTGTAGAAATTACATGGCATGTTCAAATTGTTGTTGTATCATCTGGCTTGTGGATCAGACGAATGAACGGTTGGGCCTTAAGTTGCAGATATTAGTGTAGGTACTAGGTAGCACCTTCCACTATTAGATTTGTTGTCTAGATTTAGTGATTGGCGATTTGCCGTGAACTATTTGGATACTCTCACTTGGATCCCGACATGTATTCTCTCTTTACAAGCATATTCGCCTTGTACCTCATTTCGCCCAAATTATATCGGTCAAACTGATGGAATTTTATAATGCAAACAGTTAGCCCTGATGGTTTCCTGCTGCAAAGCTCAACAGTAGCAGATTCAAGGCCTTTCAAGTTCTCGGATGGTGTCACAAAATTGGTCCCATGTTCATATATCGAGTTTGCTGAAAGACTGGTCCTCCCTCAGTATAAGAATTTACCAGAAGACCAGGTATGTTTTGCTCACATCCAAAATCATAATTTATTACTGACATGGATTATAGAGCTAATTTCGCTGCAATTTCTCATATAGATTAAAGAGTGTCATCGACGAGACGGGTTTGAAGTTGGCAACGCTGACAAGATCTTCGAAAGCACATCGCAAGGGCAATTATCACGAAAAGCAGCCTAGAAATTGACTGTAGACTACTATCTGCATCTGCATGTCTCATGCTGAAGATCACTTATGTAACTTGTACAGTCGTGCACAGTTACGACAAAACTGATGTAATTTAACTTTTCTATGGAATAAACGTGCTACAACTCATCGAGAAGTACTCTTGATCCAGAAAGTAGTCGTCAAAACGGCTCCTGTATCTTCCTCCACACGCGCACAAAAAACAAAACAAAATACAAAAAAAAAAATGGCGGACTGTAACTAGTCTAATCTTTTGTATATGCAACTATGCATGTATGCTCAAAAGGTTGCAGTTGGGGAAAGCATTAGTTTCGATTAGATCCAAATTTATACAACGGCAGAATATCAGAAGTGGATCATTCGAACCAAAATATTTAGATTATATTACGATCACACTACCTGCGAAACAATTAATCGCTACAACATTATAGTTTTTGTACCAACTGAAGCCTATTCGACAATTGTAGCAGCCATAAACAAGTCTGGAAAGCGGGTAATCTCAAGGCAATACCCGAAAGGGATAGGAGGATCATCAATGGGCGAAACATTCATATATCCGAAGTCAAGTTATGTAACATTTGAGATTTGAGCACATTTTGATTCAGAAAGCTCTCTATTTCTTACCTCTTTTTTCTCTTTTCTTCTCGTTTGCAACGATATCAAAGCTCTACCTACCGATTGGAAACTAAGGCGAAAGAGCATCACCATCTTGGGGAAAAGTAACAGATCAATCCCACAAAGCTAAGATTTTCCGGTGGGTTTAGGCGATGGATGATGGTGATATGGAGATGCACGAGAACCATTTGGTATTGACAGACTTCTCAGACCGGGTTGCTGTCCATTCCTGTGGTGGGCTGCTTGGGCTTGGGCTTGGGCTTGGGCTTGGCCATTTCGATTAATTTGGTTGGCCTTGACACGATCCGCCTGCATGGTCTGGAAATAGTAGGATGAGCTTGCCATATCTTTTAGGTTCGGTAGTGGCTTCAAAACATCTACAACTTCACTCATTATAGGACGTGCTTTGGGATCTCGGCTAAGGCAGTGCGCAGCCAACTGGACAGCCTTTTGAGCGCCTTTTATAGAAAAATGACCTTCAAGTCGAGGGTCTATTAGACGGTAAAACCTTCTTCGATCTCCGAGATGTGGCCTGGCCCACTCAACGAGGTTATGTTCCCCATTGGGCCGGTTTTTGTCCATAGATCTCCTACCGGTAATCATTTCGAGTAGAACAACTCCGAAGCTGTAAACATCGCTTCTTGATGTCAGGTGGCCTGATACACATAACAATTACATAGATCAACATCCACAAACTGGGTCACACCGTCACACCCAATAATAAAATTCTTCTCATCAAAACTAAGAATATATATTCAAATAAGACGATTCTTTTACATGTAAAGCTTCACACCTTTAACTTTATTGTCCACAATCGCCTTAAATCAAAAGGATTTAACTATTTGTTCATTAATACGGACTATAATGTTCAGAAAGGGAAAGACAGTGATCATTTTTCCATTTCTTATGTGAAGTCAAAGACTCCTTATTCCTGGGTCGCCATATTGCCACACACATTTTCTTGTATTCATCCGTACGAAATATACCTAGTTCACTAGTTGCAAACAGAATCCGCCATCTTTGGTAAGGCCCCCTATATTAAAATGGTTTTTTAACAGGGAGAAGTGGACTGTGGCATTATGCCTCCCGTTATTCTTCCAGTTCTGAATTATGACAGATCAATAACAGCTTCACACAACATGTTGCGCTTCTTTATATTGTGAAATGGTCATTTGATTCAATTCTCAGAGCAATATCCCTTATAGATGTTAGAAAATCAGCCTCCGTGAGTTAGCATAGGGGAAAGGTTAACCCCGCTAATTAAGGGCCTCTGAGAGTGGTATCATGTGTAGTTTATTGTTGGCAGATGGCTATTAACTAGACTGACATGTTATGAACTGACCAGTTTGATAAGAATGTCGAAAAATGTGCAACGGAAACTTCATCAGTGGCAAGGTAGCAGGCCCATTTTCAAAGAGATCTTACCTGTCATTACATACTCGGGGGCTGCATAACCATATGTTCCCATCACGCGGGTGGATACATGAGTTTTGCCTTCCTCGGGTCCATCTTTGGCAAGTCCGAAATCTGACAGCTTAGCATTGTATTCCTGATACAGGCCTCATCAGCAGACTACAAAAAGTTTAACGTAGGGAACGGCGAGATAAGTATAATAACTTGAAAACTTACCGCATCTAACAATATATTGGAGGTTTTAAAATCACGATATATTACTGGCTTTTCAGCTTCTTCATGAAGAAACGCAAGACCCTTAGCAGCTCCCAAAGCAACTTTCATCCTGAGTGACCATGGAAGAGGTAGAGATCCTAAAAAAGTATACAAGTTACTACAATTAGGACCGTTTTATACCAACTATATAATGTTCGTATAACTTGCAATTAGCTAAATTAGACTACTGGACAGATAAGTAGTTACATACTCCTAAAAAGATGGTTTTCCAAGCTTCCCCGAGGCATGAATTCATAAACTAGCAACCTTTGATCATCTTCAATACAATAGCCAATAAGTTTGACCAGATTTGCATGAATTAGGTCACCCAAGTAATTCACCTCAGCCTATCAATGAACAGCATATGCAAATATAAGGGGAAGTCGAGTTCTAAGCGTAAAATATAAAGAGAATATATCAAAGAGAGATTAGCAGATACAGTATATAACATACCAGCCACTCTTTGTGACCCTGGAGTCCATCATGGTTGAGTGTTTTAACGGCTACAGTTAAACCTGTACCAGGTTTCACAGGAGCAGTACCATTCTCTTCAATCCATCCTTTAAAAACACACCCGAAACCACCCTCACCAAGTAGACTCTCAGGTCTAAAGTTTCTAGTTGCTAACTTCAAGTCATTAAATTGGAATTTCCGAAGGCGGCATGAAATTTTGAGTTCTTCTTCCAACTTGGATGTTGAGGTGCTGCTTTCAGCGTTACTTGTTGTTGTAGATGAGGCAACTGCAGTCGCTGGTTGATCTCTACTAGCATCATTTGTTGATTGACTCTCAGCTAATACGTGTCCAACAAAAGTATGTTAGCCTTTAAAGACGGAAATGAAACATATTTTATCATTAAAAGAAAAAAACACTCGTAGAGTCTGAAAGTCACTTCCCACTATGTTTCTTCCATATTGAGTTTAAATTTAGTTGATTAGTGCATATTCAACCGATTATGTAACAGACTACTACAGACTCAGTCGAAGATGGACGGTGAAATCTCGACACCAAATGTGACACCATTAAGCTCTTGGCTTACAGACAAACACCCTAACAAAGGTTGAATGTGATTCAAATCCATACAGAGTTCTTGAAACATAAACCTCATTGAAGGTGGGATGTCAAACTTCCCAGGAGTTACTTAGTCTTGCTACTTTCAATAAAAAGTCACCGTGAGTAAGCCAACTCCATATACACCTCCGAAAACCCATTAGAAAATACAGGAAGCATGATGACAAGCTCAAAGAGTTTTATTACTAATAAGTTAGATAATCAATTAGGCCCTAAATCAGATAAGCTAAGGACCGTTGGTCAAACAGCAGTAGTTTAGCACAGAACTCCAAGTTTTACTTTGAGAAACATTTGACTTCTAAAAACAAGAATAGATGAGCAGATAGGCTGGATGATGATATCCAGAATAATAAACAAAACGTAATCAACATCAGGCATGTTCTTTAACAAGACCGTTCAACTCGTCAAATTTCACAATCGTTTTTTTCAACCATAGAGCCTCAAGAGTCAAGAGTCATCACTTCAACAACTACTTTAACCCCACTGCATTAAAAGGTTCCCCTCCATGGAGGGAGTGTTGGATTACCTGACCTAACCCCATGCGCCGAACACAAAAAGACACTTGTTTAGATGTTTGACTCATCATGAAGTTAATGTCTCCGTATAACAGACTCAAAGCTGATTTTCACATCAATAACCCGCTTACCTGAATGTAAATGCACTTCATGCACCACAAACAATCCAGACATAACTTTACGAGACATAAACCTAAAGCTCGATACTTAGCTCTGTAAGCTAAACACAACAAGACAATATCATAAAATCAGCAGGCTCTATCCAATGATTCCACATAGAGTCTTCAGCTATGAATACTCGTGTTATGCTAACATATGGCATTCTAGATTTCAGACCTTTCCCACGCCTAAGTTTTCATCATCAACAAACTAAATGAGAATCAGTTCCGAAAGACCAGAAAATCAAAGAACTTTTTTCTAGCACAGAACTTACTTCACTGCATTCGATTTCTAATCTAACAGACAACTGCATCAAAAGAAAGACAGCAAGCACCAACCAAAAGAATGCAAACATAATGACAACATTAATTACCATAAGCTTAAGTGAGCCCATTCCGATGTATACAGTCTTACCCCGTCCCAAATCAACACAAATCAACACCCAAAACAAAGAGTGAAACAACATTAAAAATCAGAAGAAACAGATAATTTTGCCAAACAGATAATACACACTGCAAACATAGCCAAGCAACAACCTGAATTCAACTACAGTGACAAAACTAATTACCACATGCCCAATTGGGCGCAGACGGATGTACGCAGCCTTACCCCGTCCCGATTCAACAGAAAGATACAGTGAAACAAAATTAAAACCAGAAAATTTAGCCAAATATGAAAAATTTACCATAGTTAGTACTACTTCCACTGACAGAACTATCAACTTTAGATCTTGAACTGATGCAACTACTTAACCTTAATTTAACCCAACAACCAGTGTTTACACCTAATTCATCATCATCATTTTCTACATTATCAACATTTTTCTTCTTCTTTTTTACCCCTTTTACTTTCTCCACATCAAATTTCTTCACTTCAGCTATTTCACTACCTAATAATCCCATCTTAAAAAACCCTAAATTCCTAAAATTAATCAAAATCCCTAAAAACTTAAAACATTAAACTGTACCCATTTGATTAAAACCTCATAAATCCCCAAAATTTGATGAAATTACACATACCCAGATGAGAAATTAAATTCAAAATCAATTGATTAGACTTAAAAAACAAAAAGATTTAAACTTTATTGGGTTTTTCACTAAAGTTTGAGTCTTTTGTTTATGTAATTTGGGAAACTGCAAAAAAATGCTTGTGTTTTGTTTGATTTGAAAGACAGTAAATATACAGAATAAATCTGGGGTTTCACATAAAGTAGGTGACTAGTTCAAACCCACAAACCAAAATATTTCAAAAAAAATAATTAAAAATAAATAAAAAATAATAGAAAATGGGAAAATGGGAAAAAAAGGATAAGATGATTATCCTTTTTGAGAGTTTGTTTAATTTTTTAGAGTATTTTAATGGAAGTTTGAGGTACAAAGGGTGAATTGGGTTGCCCGGAAAATATGGGCAGGTGGGAAACTGGGAAGTTATTGTTGGGGTAGTGGTACTTGAACTGCCCTTTGGTCTTTAGACATATGGTCATGTGTTGTGTTCACAACATTCACATTTCGATATCATAGTACTTGGGTCATCGATTTCCGACTCTTGCAAATAAAAAAAACTAAATTTGGGAGGAGTTTACCCAACACGTTGCCTTCAATGCCCCGAAAGAGATTGACTCGGTTGTCGATAGAGGATACTCCTGATCAACACAAAAAAATATTCACATTTCAGTTTCATTTGGTTTTTCAATCATTTGGTTCAAGTTCAGGTTCAGATTAAGTTATATTATTTGGTGTTATTATGTGAAATAATCTTAGATTCACTCAAAAAAAAAAAAAATCTTAGATTTGGGTTAAATTTGATTCCAATTGGATTCAATTCGGGTTGGCCACCTTAATCAGGTTGTCATATTTCGTGGTATGGTTCTTGTAGAACCAATATCTGGTGGATTGAGATCATACGAGTTTTTTTTATCTTAGTTTTATTGGGTTGATTGCCAAAAAATCGATTAACCTTTATAATTTAAAGCAACGTTATTCATTAAGGAATCGATGATAAAACTTAAAAGTGAGAATGTTTTTATGAGAATATAAATCTCGTTAATTCATGACAAATTTTAATTAGTATCGACCGAAGTGCATTCAGTTTCCTATATCTTTCGAATATGACTCATTCGTTTTAATTTTTGTTCATTTTAAATTGACTTGGGTATCACTTTCAATTGATTACTCATATCATATTCAGTCGCAGTGTGCTAGAGCTTGAGCCTGAAATATTTGATTAAATTAAAAAATACTCTTACCAGCTAATACCGTGGTTTTATACTTTTATTCATTTCACCCCACATCGAAATTTCATCCCGTCATCCCGATCCGACTTACAAACCATTTTAAAAATGACCTACTACTTAATCCGAAAATCTAAAATTACTTTTTACCCGATTTGATTTTGTTACTTGTTAATGAAAGAAGACAACAATCTAAGTTTCGTCAACTAAAAATCAAAATTGATTGGTGGATACTTAATCTATCATCATTAAATCATTAATTGATCCAAAATCACAAATTTCCACAGATATTTTTTCTAATTGAACTCAACTTGTGATGGATACACCTTCTTCACTTTCTTCTTAACCATTACTTTCACACCTTAAACACACACACATAAACATTTACCAATTATAACAGGTAATCTCTTCTACATATTTTAGTCTTTATGTTTTCTCCGTCTCGGTCATTTGTTTACTTTGTTCTTTTTAAGCGTTATTTTAATCAAAGGTGAATAAATGATTGAGACGGGGTGAGTAGTTATGTATTCTTGATTCTTTTTGTTACCCTTTTCATATTTTTGTCATATATGATATGGGTCAATTTCAAAATTTAATCTTGTAGAGTTTTAGTTACATGGGTTGTGTTTTGTTTCTTGATTGATTGATTCATAGTTGATTAATTTCATCATATAGAATAAATAGTCCTTTCAAGATAGAGTCTTTTTGTTACGGGTCATTCGGAAACAGTCTCTTGTGTGATTGCGTAAAATCCGAATCCTGAACTTTAATTTGCGGGAACCCTTGAGGCACTGGGGTAATGTTGTAGTATAGTACTTTGCTAGCTTAATTACTGCAATTGGGTCATTGGGGGTGGTTATGATTTCTTGTGTGATTTTGCTTAAGCTGTAATTGGGTAGGGGTATGGTTGCGTAAATCTGAACCCTGAACTGTAATATGCCGAGCTCTTGAGGCACTAGGGTAATCTTGTTGCGTAGTATAGCACTTAGCTAGAATAATTAATGTAATTGGGTGGTTATGATTTCTTGTCTGATTGTTGCTTAAGCTGTAATTTTGATTAAGTGAGCTACTAATCAGCAGATATAGCTGCCTGATGGGATTGGATTGTTGTTGCTTGACTGTGAGAAGAAACGAGGGACCATGGAATCACAATTGGATTTGATTGAAAAATCATTTGACGAACATTATTCGAATTGGGTTTATGAAGCTTTAGACGATCTGCCAGATAATTTTACAATAACTGATCCTTGCATTTCTGGTCACCCGATCGTGTTTGCGAGCCGGGGTTGCTTGAGAATGTTTGGTTATAGTAAAGAAGAGGTGGTTGGTCGAAATGGGAGGATGTTTCAGGGGGAAGGGACTTGTAGAAGAACAGTGATGCAAATTCGGGAAGCGATTCGAGAAGAAAGGTCGGTTGAAGTCAGTTTATTGAATTATCGGAAGGATGGGACACCCTTTTGGATGTTGTTTTGTATGAGTCCTGTTTTCAGTGAGGAGGATGGGAAGGCAATTCATTTCATTGCGGTTCAAGTCCCGATTTTGAGAAGACAGAAACATTCTAGGAGGTCACTAGGACGAGATGAATTTTGTTCGTGTCAAGATGGGATTACGCGTGAGATTTTACTAGGATCTTGTAGGAAAGAGGTTAGCTTGGATTCTATGGTAGAATCAAATCGTTGCACGTCATTGGGCTCGGTGTTGGACACGGAAAAAGGTACGTGATATCTAATTGTACCCTATGCTACTCAGACTCAATTGCATATGCAAGTGTTTGTCTCAGTTATATGAAATTTTTGTATGTTTTTGGCCTAAAATTAAAGTATATAATTGTCATGCCCGTGTCTGAGTGTTGAGTGTTAGACACAAGTATGTGAGGCTATATGAGGAATCTGAGCAACATAGATTGTAACTAGGGATTTTCATCGGGTTGTTTTTCCGCCATCTGGGTCGTTGTCCTGTTACGTATTTTTCTTTCATTTCTAATGGAGTCAAAAAATAGCTTTTCTTGGTTTCGAATTATGATAGAATAAAGAAGCTCACTTAGTTAGTCGTGCTTCTTTTTACTTTGAAGTAGCAATCACATAATGCAATCTTTGACACAATTTTCATCGCGGTGTATCTGTCTTGTTAAAAAAGCGTAATGTTACATACATGGTATATACTACATACCTTGGGGTAAGTGGAAATCTGTGAGGCACTAGGTTAATGTTGTTTTTGTTGTTGCTGCTCTTGTTTTGATGTGGTTATGTGACAAAGACTTGCGTGCATCATGAACTTTCTTGTCTCGGTTAATGCTTGTAGGTTGTAGCTTTGCTCACTTATTTGCCTAATGCATATCTAAACGATATCAAGCAACTGTACTAATTCGTTGTGATTGTAAAACGCTGTCTGTCAAATCTATGATTTTTTTTTGGATTGAAAGATGGTCACCATGAAGTAATTCAGGATCTCTCTTTTATGTCCTTGTTTGGTCGTCTTCTATCTTTGTTGGAACCCAACTTCACTGCGATATCCTGTACGAAATTGCTTATGGTTCGCATTTTGGTCTCATTAGAAAACGACTTTGGTTATGTGGTCAAATGTGTGTGTGACTTTCACTACTCAGCTTATAATTGGTTTGAGTTTGGTGATCAGCATCGTAATACAAGCTTCTGAGTGTTACAATGTATTTGACAGGAGTAGACGTTGACGAATTGTGTGGTGCCAGTGAGCCTGAAAAGCAAAAGGCTTCCACTGCTATTAACAATATTTTATCTGTGCTAACACAGTATGGTGCATTACGGAGAAAATCTGTTTCTGGCAAGAGATGCACTGTGGAGAGGATGGGCATTTCCAATTCCGCCTTATTAACATCACTTGGTAGAATCAAACAAAGCTTTGTATTGTGAGTTATATCAATTTCTTATACTGTTACGTCGCTCTGCAAGAGATGCACTGTGGAGAGTATGTTATTAATTTTGGTTTATTTCCGATTATTTCCAGAATTGATCCACATTTACCCAGCATGCCTATTGTTTTTACAAGCGAAGCATTCTTGAAACTGACTGGTGCGTAAAAGTTCCATTTGTAAACCAGCATCTACACTTAAAAATGGAGTAACTTTTTTCATATTAGTGTCTCGTGATGAAATAGTTGATTATGCTTACTGACAAACTGGTATCTTTTCTGACTAGCTTTACTTGAATGACAACTGGGAACGATGTATTTGCCTATTTTAGTGGAGAGGAAACTAAGTGCCGGAGGCTAGTTAATTCAAGTTAGGCCATCTGAATCATAGGTGCATGGTTCAGGGTTCAGCTGTCCAATCCTCAATTTGGATTGTCAGCACTGGAACGGAGTTTTTATTCTTATATGATTCCGATAAAATTCTGCAAACTCTAATCTCTTCTGTGACCAAAGCGAACACTGAACAATTCACCATTGATCTAGTTAGGACTTGATGAAATATAAATTGATAGATGAAAAACTGAGTAGGTTTTTTCTTTCCTGTTGATATCAAATGTGACTCTGTCGAGGAAATGGATACTAGAAATAATTTGGAAACTTTCTCCTCTTAAGTCTTAAGTCAAGATCCCAAGTCCTTGAAGGACTGACGGTTAAGTGTAGTTGAGGTCTTTTGTTATTGGCGGTTTCATACTTTTCGTTTTAAGTTTAAAATACGTAGAATTAATTAAAATTAAAGGATGATCTTCAATTTCATAGGAATATCCCTGAATCTATGCAAATTTAGGAATCATGCAAGGTTTTCGGTGGTGCAAACAAAAATAATAGTTAAATCAAATTAAAAATTATCTCTGCAGGCTATGCTAGACATGAAGTGTTGGGTCAGAGGCATAGGTTCCTAAGTGGCTCAGAAACAGATTCATCGACTCTGCTGCAGGTATAATCTTTACAGATTCATACGTTGATCAATATTGCCCGTCTTCAACTTTGGCTGTCTTAATGATTTTGATTTGTTTTAGCCATCTTGCATATCCTTCTTCTAAGCTCAAATCTGACGTGCTTTGTGTGAACATGTACGCAGATTGCTGAATGTATTCAGAACGGTAAACCATGCAAAGTACGAGTGCTAGACTACAGGTTCGTAAGTTGATCTACTTCTCAAGAATTTATAATTGATACTGTAATTTAAGATGGTTTAAGTAATTTGCATTACTGTTTTTTGTCTCCCAGAAAAGACATGAGTTCATTTTGGAATCAGCTTCATATATCACCCATACGAAATGCTTTCGGAAAGGTATAGTTTACAGACAGAGTTATACCTAAATATCAGTCTTTCCGTTTAGCTAAAAATTTTGATTTTCCCGAGTCACTTGAGGAATTTGCTATTACTTTGACGTTAAATGCTGAGTTCATTTCACTTTTTTTGCATTTATTCTTTATTCTGGTTTACTAGCTTGAATGAATTACTTAACCTTAGTCGGATGTGCGCTCGTTGCTGAAAAGTTGAAAGTTATTTTAGTCTTAATCTTTATTCATAATAGTTTTTCTTTTTGTTGAGCTCGATAGCTCACATATTTTAGACTCCGATGCATCTTTATATTTTAGTCTCTTAGGTATGTTTATATTTTAATCTCCTAGGCATCTTTACATGCACAGTGCGGCGAGAAGCTACAATAATAAAGTGTGTTACTTTTTCTTTTAGATAAGAAATACTCGTAGGCAGATACTTCTTCAGATGGGCAATGCTGTGGGCATGTGGCCCCTGTTTTTTTTTTTTTTTTTCGGCATTTTAATACGTAAATAAGCAGTTGTCTTTCTTTAGATCAAAGTAGTGAATGTTTTGAATCGTGTCACTACATGTATGTCAGATGTTGTTACTGAAGGAGTAAAGGGTAATGTGTAAACTGTAACAAGCTCGATCTCTCTTTCAACGGCAAAAAAACCTTGATTTCAATATCTAGATCTGATTATATATGGTCCTAATGTTTCTACCCGCGTAATTATGCAGATAGCATACTTCATCGAGGTTCACATGGAAGAAGATGGTGCAAATGAGCAAGATGGACAAAAGCTTAATCCAGAACTGAAGCAGCTAGGAGCGATAGCTGCAGCCAAAGTTGCAGTAAGGGGTGCAACCATGAGTTCAGGATCTTCTTCATGATCGGAACTTTCACCAGTGTGGTATGGAATTACTTCTTGTTATTATCACTGTACTTACCCGTGTTTGTGCATTATCTCATTGTATGAAAGGTATAGAGAACTAGGGATAGATCAGAACTCGGGAGAGCGATTTGTGTTTTTTTTTTTTTGTTTCCATGATATCAAAAATGTACAAAACCATGAAAATTAAACATAAAAGGTCAGCATACAAGTGCTCGTCCCTAATGTTTCATCTTGTTCTTGTTCGATTTGCATTTATTATTTACATTTATTCCTTCGATAATCATCATAGTAAAACTTGGAGTAACTTTTCTTTATCTTTTAGTTTTTATTGTTCTTTCCGAAATTTTCTACCTTAGATCTAAATTATAGACATGCTAACCTTGGTGTTACGAGACCATTAGCCTGTCAACATCGGTTCTGTACGTTTCAATTGGTTTGGTTGAACTCCTTTCCGATTAGCGGAAACTTAGAATTAGATTTTTAGTAATTACAAAGATTTACTGAGAACCTCCATTTTGGGAAATTCTTTTGTATACTAAACTGTAAAGTACAGAAGAGAAAAGTAAAGCTCTAGGATCACCAGGGTCATTTATCCTGAAATTTATGTTTTCATTCACTTTTTCGACCCGGTTGATCTATACTTGTACCTACAAGCCCAAAATAGGTAATTCAAGAAATTCAGGGCTCCCAACACACACAACAACCAGTAGAACCTCTCAAGCCGATATCTGTTCAAGTTACCACCAGACAACCAAGGCTTATGATGGCCTCTACTAGTAGCACTATTGACAATTGACACGATCACTGAGCTAAGGTAATAGCCGATAGCCAACGATGCCCAAGAGAACGAGGTTGCAAGTGACCTCATGCTTGATGGTGCCTCAGTGAAAAAGAACTCCAACATCCCGGCCAAGGTGAAAAGGTCAGCCGACCCAAGTAGTGCGTATTGTATGGCTATCCAAAAGAAAGTGATTGGTAGCGGTTTAGTTGTATCAAGCAAGTTGTGTTCGGTCGCTACATGCTTTCTCTTCACTTCAACCAAAGCTGCTACTGCCATGGCTATGATTGATAGAATTAGGCCGGTGCCTATCCTTTGGAGGTGAGAAATCCCGGTTTCCCTTTTGGTAATTTTTCGCGCAAACGGTATTATAAGGTGGTCATATATCGGGGCAACAATCATAATAATCCCAATGGGAAAAACTGGGAGTGATGCTGGTGGGATCTTTAAGGAGCCGAGGTTGGTGTCCATTGATGCCGCTTGTTGGACCGAGAATGTTGACAATTGAGCTAGGCAGCAGTTAAGGATGATTGTACTTGCAAAAATGGGGAACATTTTTAGGACTACTTTGACTTCCTCAACTTGTTTTGTGGTGCATTCTAGGGTTTCGAAAACTGGGGTGTCGTTTACGGCTTTGTTTAGGAACTTGAAACTATCTGTCTGAGTTTCCAAACTATCAACTTCTGATATTTCTTGTCCTTTCTTGATTTCTCTATCAACTGGTTTTTTAGATGAGACAGTAGGAGGACTTGTGGCCATGTTCACGACCGCGTTACTGGTGTTTTTCCCGAACCAACTGTTGATGATTGCAGCAAGCAAAACCTGCAGTAAAAAAATAGATCAGCTTTTGCATTTCGGCATCTTATGTTTCAATCTAGGTATCAGAAAACAATCTTTGTTTTCGGTGCAGGGTAATGCTCTGCTACATTTGACACAATGATGGCAACTGGTTTGATTTAAATCGGATCCTTTTCATGTAGATTATGCATGACAATTATCGTTATGGGTCGTTTGGAAACCGTCTCTCTAAGCTTTTCAGCTAAGCCATGGGTTTGTATTGAGCCTAACTGCCTAACATATACCCGAAACCCAAAATCTACCGGCTTGGGCTGACCATTAGGTATGGACGATTTGGTCAGCTCCATTTCCCGACCCTGTTACCTCGCCATAACCAAGAGACAGGACGAATGCAGTTGTTACAGAGTAAGCATACCTTAGATATGGTAGTAAATGGACTTCCGTAAGGGATCTTGTTTCTGTAGAAAGGCGATCCAGCAAGAAAGACGGGTATAGACAGCAAGATAGCCATGGTGGATATGAAGAAACCCCATTTCCAACCCTTATTATCCTCGACCCACACCACGAATGTTGTCGCAATAAGACCACCAGCCGAAAGACAAAACACAAAGTAATTGAAAAAGGTCGACCTCTTTATCCGCCCTTGTTGAGTACTCTCTTCAAATTGTTCCGCGCCATGAGTTGGCAACGACCCTTTAATCCCCCCTACACCGGCAGCCACTAGGTAAAGCCCTATAAACAGCATTGCTGCCTCTGAGCTATTAGGTTCCCGGCAAGGGATCGTAGGGTCCGCTGCACTGCATGGTGGTGGTTGCAGCGACGGCTTGTACGCTTGTACCGTCAAGATCACTAGTCCCTATCATAACAACACAAACATCATAATCAAGCACAAAAGAACACCGTTTACCGTCGAAAATCGTGCAACGTGATTAACAATGACTAAACACTTGATAATAACCAAGAGAAAGCTTAGTTTACGGACAATATCCGATATAAGCAATAAAACGGGTCAAATAGATAGATGAGACAGACAACGGAATGCTTAGGGAATCAAAAGCTCTTATCTCATCCACCTATACGGAGTACACTTAGGACAGATATATTCGTATTATTTAACCTATTTTACACTTACGAGTTAAGACGGACATATTCGTCGGAATACGATGGCTGATACCAAACCTGTGGATTACGGAACTGTTCAAATATGCAGACAGTGACTTTATTTTTTGTTAAATACCATGTAATGTCCCTGTTTTGAGGGACATCATTGAACCTCATTAATCATTCATGTCAAAATCGATTATTTTGCTCCTCTTATGTCCTACAAATTTTTATTTTTTCCAAAAAAAATATGGGAAATATTGACAGCTGAAAAAACGAATCCATGCTAGATTCCTATGGCATCTCTAATCAGTGGTGAAGCGAGGGAGCTAGTGGGACGAAAAAATGAAATTTTCAAAAAAAAAATGGGTTAAATAAAATTCGGTTTTGCAATAACACGAATAAAATCAAGAGATCCAATCAAAATACTTGTTAAAATCTAATTAAATTCATTAACAAAATACGGTAATTATCTATTATTTTCGTATGAAATAATTTGATTTTAATATAATTATAGTACTAAAACCATTATCGAAATTTTGAAGTTAACTTTATTATACAAGAATTTGTGTCGAAATCCTGATACGTTACAACCCATAATATAAAAAATAACATACAACGTTGACGACATATTTCATGCAAAGTTGTCACACCAAATAAATATAATTAAAACAACAACTTTATAAAGTTGTAATGACAAATGAAATCCTTAATTTTATGATAAAAAAATATATAGATTTCATAAAAATACATCTTTCATTACTTTAGTTTCCATTATAAATAACACTCTAAAAAATAAATAATCTATGTATACCGCGCATTGCGCGGGATCTATACTAGTTAAAACAACAACTTTATAAAGTTGTAATGACAAATAATTAACTATGCATTACTACTTTTTTTGTTAGAAATGGAGAGAGCATTTTCTTTCCCTTTTTTTTTTACAATCACTTTTATGATTAATTACTTTAATTTTGGAATTTTGTAACAAAGTAGTTTGTGACTAGCTAATTAAAGACTATATAAGGGGCCCCTAATTTCCATTCAATTATACGATAAAAATATAAATTATTTAATCGATTTCTAAAAAACCCGTAAAGTTTATCAATTTGCCATAATTTTATCGAAGTTATCATGTAAACTTTTATAGATGTATTTGTCAAATAAAACTAGAATTCTTAACAAGCAAGTGTTCAAAAGTTGTTCACTTTATGTCATTGCTAGTTGTATTATAAATAAATTATAGGGTACCTTTATTTTCCTTTTTACCTTATTTTGTATGATTATTGTTTTATTGTAAAACCGCCATGCAAAACAACGGCTTGATCGATTATTTATCTAAAATTTAATCAGTCAAAACTACGATGACCTATTGTCGTATTAAAATACCAATTTATTAAACAAAAACCACAGATTCTTGGATGAGAAGGTGTCACACTAACTTATTAAGAAATTACTTATCTCATACCCCTTTTTTATCTTTTCGTAACCCTTTTATAGAAGACTATAGTCTATAACACAAACTAAAAGATACGGAGTACTTTTTTATTTAGTACATTTATATCGCTGATTTTGACAATTTTTATAACTTAACTAACCATTTTATATCATTCATGAGCATTTTTATTACTTTTAATCTTTTTCATTTTAAATTATAAATGTATTTAGTACATTTTATATCGCTGATTCTGACAAATTTTATAACTTAACTTACCATTTCATATCATTCGTGAGCATTTTTATTACTTTTAATCCTTTTTATTTTAAATTATAAATAACCTCAAAACAAACTTCTGGAAAACCGTTTCTCAAAAAACTTACTTAAAAAACACACAACAAATAGGTTTGACTTGCAATATGCCCACATTAGATGCCACTTAATAAGGTAATGTCCCTTCTAATCAACAATTATTAAGCTATTACATTTTATTAAATAATAATTTTAGTGTATAAAACTAAGTATTAGGCCAACAAGAGAGGGAGATCTTAAATTTAAGAATACAATTGGTTGAATCCAACTTGTAAGAAATATAAAATTAAATATTCAATGGTGGCCTCTCTATTGGTAGAATTATTGGTACCACTCCAATATCAAATTAATTATATTCATATTTAATTAGTTGACTTTAAATTTATATTACTAATTTTTTTAAAGTTTCATTATTACTAGAATCTTATGTACTCCATTGTTCATAGGATAATAATTTAGAAAGTAATTTGTAATTTTACTAGTAGTAGGTTAGATCGAATTCCTCGTTTTTTTTTAGATAATACTGTCTCCGTTCAAATTAATTCCGAACATTTGTTTAGTATATATTCAATTCAAGGGTAAGAAATATCAGGAAAAATAAAACTTTCAAAAAAGGTGACGGATTAAAAAATTGAAAAATGGTATGAGTTGTTGTACGGTTCATTTTACTTCAACTTTATATAGTAAAATTCAGGTTAACGTCGCCTATAAAACTCGTTCTTTTTTCTTGTTGACAAAACAAAAATACTACTTTATTTGTGACTTAACTAACTAACTTTATGACCAACTTTATGCCTAACAAAATTATCTTAATTAGGAAAAGTATGGATGGACAATACGTCTCAAATGAAGGAAATGAGATCATGCATGCATTGTATGAGCAAAAAAAAAAAAACACTACACAATTACATGGCGCAATAACGGCATTCATTCATCACCTTTTATCAACTTTCAACTTGCAAATTAAATGCTTTAAGACGGACACTATCCGTCACAAGCTGAAGACGGCTAATGTTTCTCTCACAATATGGTAAGTGGGAGGGCAAGTGGGGGAGAAGTGGAGCACCAATGAATAGTGTCACTTGCATATTGTGAGAGGGGCACTATCCGTCTTCAGCTTGTGACGGATAATGCCTGTTTTCGAAGAGAATTTGTGCTCAAAAAAAATCAAAATCAAGTTGCAAAAGCCTAAGTTCAAATATATATAGCCGGAACGAGCTAAGTACGGGTTGATCCGGTCATTATCTAGACGTACTTTTGAACCTAAATAGAATTTACGGAAATTTTTCATGGTACCGTTGAACTTTGGCGGATTACACATGGTACCTTCATTTTAAGTTTCTGCATATGGTATCCGTGTTTACCTTTTTCTTTTCCAAAATACCCGTTAACATACTTCCGTCATAGTGTCGTTACACCTATTAGTAAATAGATGAGTAATTGAGTATGGTACGGTTATATTATTTGTGTTTTGTTAATTATTTAGGTATTAAATGTTAGTTTATTAGATAAAATAAGGATTTAAGTATTAGATCGATGATGAAGCGTTAGTGTATTAGATAACAACAACGAAAAATGCGTCACAGCTCACAAGTCATAAGAGTAACGATGTTTTGACGAAAATTCGACAAAGGGAATTCCTGGAAAGAAAAGGGCATATACAGGGGTACCATATGTAGAAATTTAAAATGAAAGGTACTATGTATAATCTGCCAAAATTCGAGGGTATCATGAGAAATTTCCGTAGAATTTATACTTCATAAATATGATTATAGATGAAATTCAGATTGATATTTCAGCCTTAGATAGAATTTGAACCTAATTTCGTCTCTAATTACGGCGAAAAAATTGTAGGGTATAGATAGTGTGAAATGTATATAATGCTAAGCTCCACACCAATAAACGGCAATGACATTCAAATCACTTACATCACATAATGTTTTGCCTCCATGCATTATATATTATAAATAATATAATCTCATTGATTATTTAATTTGGATTACGAATAAAGGGGTATATAATTTAACACTTTATGAGATATGTTATTAACTTTTGACTTAACTAAAGACAAAAAACGCGTAAACTTAGATCGACATTTGTATTTGAATAATTATTTATTTACAAAAAATCTCACTTAGCGATACACCACGAGCGACTATTTTTTTAAAACACGGAGTTTTATAGTCATCGTTATAACCATAAACTTTATTCATCATCCGGAATATAAAATAATACTTTTTTCGTTTAATTTTATATATCTTTTGGAAATATAATTTTTTTTTTTCATTTTATTTGTCTTCTATTTCTCGTAAACTTCTCTCATCAATTATTAATTTGCATGAAAAAAGTTAATATCTCTAATTAAATTTTCGGATTAATTATTATACTTAGTTAATACTCCGTATTATTGTATCATTACGATAATTTTTCTTAATTTTCGTATAACATTTTGAAAACGACTTTTTAATATAAAATGAAGAGCGTATCAAGGTAGTACTTAAAAAAATTTAGAATATACTTTTTAACACCGACCATTTAATATAATGTGCATTATACGATTGGACTATATTTAATGTCATAAATTATAATAAATGGATTAATCATTTACCTTCTTACGTCTTCTCTAACAGAAACCCACGTTGTTCAAGCAATTATTGGAATTTTTCTGAGACTTTTAGTTATAACTTCTTGGGACATGAAACCAATTTATTACGATTTCGGATGGTGT
Source organism: Silene noctiflora (assembly GCA_009801015.1). Taxonomy (NCBI): domain Eukaryota; kingdom Viridiplantae; phylum Streptophyta; class Magnoliopsida; order Caryophyllales; family Caryophyllaceae; genus Silene; species Silene noctiflora. Next base: position 115,484 of record VHZZ01000068.1, on the reverse strand, counting down.
TAACTTGAATCGAGAAAAATATCATTATTTGTAATAATAAAAAGAAGTCGTATGAAAATGTTACCTACAATATCAAGTAACTTAAGGCGAACTGACAAGAATAGTCTCACCTTCAACAATAAAAAGGACTCGTACGGTGTTAACTTAGGACTGATTTCGGAAGAGAGGTAAAATGTGGAATTATTCTTGTCAATTCTTCCTAATAAAAATGACCATTTGATAATTAAAAAAAATATCACAAAAATTGTAAAAATAATCTCATGATAGCTTTTTATCAGAAATTATAACTAAAATGGTCAGTTCCTAACAATAAGGAGAAAAATGAACATACATCGGATGTATTACCTCATATTTTACTTGTTTTTGAGCCTATGTGTATTTTTTCTGAACTTATTATCTCAAACTTTATTTATTTCTGAGCATATGTGTATTTTTTTTGAGCTTATTAAAGTTTATAAGTTAGATTTTAATTTTTTTTTCCATCAAAATTCAAATTTAACTAAGTTTGTATGTAATTTTTTTATCTTAATGTTTTAGTGAATGAACTCAAAAACTTTATAGTAAAACTTATAATTTTTAAAACAAAACTCAAAAACTTTATTATAATGCTTAGAAACTATAAAATTGGTGCTTACTGAACAATTCCTAAATAAGCTGGTGGTAAAATTTTATCATTAAATTATTTACATTTTATCGTAAAATAGTTACATTTTATTCAGCTTAACTTAAGACGGATACTACCCGTTCAAAATATGACTTATTTAGTACACTATTTAAGTCCAACGTACGTATCAAATTACGCCAAATTTTCCTCAACAAATTTTGTGAACCTCCAAAACAAATTTATAACATGCACTATATGACAATTGTCAAGTTGAAAAGATCACAATATTGACAAAAAATTTAGGAAAAATATGTCACAAATTTAGTGTCACTATTATTATGGGGTTATAAATTATAATAATATTATCCAAAATCAATAATTTTAATTATGGTCCATACATCATACATGCATCAGAAATTTCTTATCTTATTTTTTTTGGTAGTATGTGTTTACTTATCATTTATTGGCATGCATGGATAGGAACAGATTACATTTATTTCTCTCTTTTTATAGGACCTTTTTTTTATATATAAAATCGATAATTTGTTTCTACAATTACGCTTGTATAAAATCGAACAAAAATAATGGTGCAAGGCTGTTTTACACAAGCATTAGTGTAAAACGACTAGTTAATTGACTTATATATCCTTAAAATAACTATTCATAATAATTTTTATTTATTTCTTTTACACATAAAATATTTTTCTATGAGTATATATATTCCATGGTATTTACAAATATATGTTGAGAGATATTGAGAGCAGAAGTGAATGTTTCGAAATATAAAATGATTTAGAAATAATTTTCAGATTTCAGGAGATGGGGTGGTTGATAAACAACATTATTGATTAGTGCTTATTTGTTTACCCACAAAAATCCCATGAATTCCAAAATCCCATGAATTGCATTTTTTATATCTCGTTTGGTTACCCCAAAAATTTTAAAATGGGGGAGTTCTGAACTCGTGTGGAGTTTCCAACTCCTACATGATGTAGGAGTTTAATTACCTAGCCCCTCCTAGGTAATTGGAAACTCCTCCATCATTTCCCCACCTAATTTACCCATTTACCCTTAAAAAAAGATGTTATTCAGATTATATAAGGATATATTTGTATTTGCTAATCAAAATCATGTGAATAAAAGTTGTTTAACCAAACATAAGTTTAATTCACGGGAAAAACAAACTCCTCCAAGGTAACCAAACATGTTTTTCTCATTTTATGGGAATTGTATATAGGAATTAGAATCCTATGAATTACAAATTAACACAGGAATTCAACTCCTATATGAACCAAACGAGCACTAAATAAAAAACACATAATATTGCTACAATGCTACGACTTAATTAATGTAAATATTCTCTCCGTCTCAATCATTTATTTGTCTTTGATTAAAATATCTCTCACAAAAAATAAAAATAAAAATAAAAAGACAAACAAATGACTAAAATAAATAGAATATATAATCATTTTAATTAGTCTTTTACCGATAATGACGATCTAATTTAAATCGAACAATAGTATTTAACTTGTGTATGTTAAGAAATAGAAAAAACGTTTTTCATTGGATTAATAACAATTAGGTTGTCACATTCAAAACTAGAGATTATATAAGATTGTGACAGGGGAAATTTATTTGATTATTCATGTTTGACTTTAAATATCGAACACCAATTTAATTGAGGTCCGATACAAAGTACATGTAATAAATGTTTTTACATTTCTATAAAAAAAAAAGTTTTAAAATGTCTTTATCACAAAAAAAGAAAATAAAATCGGATAGTCCAAGGTTATACTTCGTACATATTTAAATGATTAAATAAGTTTATGAAATATTCTATTATTCCATAATAAACCTTAAAAAACCTCGACTAGTATAACGTTAGAATTTAGAAATCATAATTTTATTAAATAAAGTTATGCTAAAAGCAAGTTGTGGTTCGGGCTAAAATTAAACTTAATTGTCGAGTTGGTGCGCATGCAAGTGAGATTAAAGATTCTTTAACAAAAAATTTATATAAAAACTCTTATTTTATGTGGCGACTTTAAACGAAGACCACAATTCGTCATGTCAACTTTTTACATTTCAAATAGTAATATAACAAAACAAAAGTAAATTCTAAAAAACCATGACAAATGGCAATTCGACTTAAAAAAACTTCCATTACGGATGTAGAATTACGGATTTTAGGGATTTCAACCATTTTATAGTTTGAAAAAAATCGAGGAAAAGGAGGAAATTAAGTCAAATAGCAATTATAATATCGTAAAAATGCCATTTGGCATGACATTTTCTTAAAAAGGAAGAAAAAATTAAATACAACGCATGTTTATTTAGAAAATAAACTAAAATCTAATTTAATGTGAAACCATTTTACAGGAAACCAACTCGATCATCTTTTATAGAATGATTTCGACAATTGCATTACTTCCGATTAAACATGCTAACATCATTTTCGACTAACTTTCTTTAGGAAAAGGATACAAATAACAAATACTTTAGACAAAACAACTTGCCAAAAAAATAAATGTAAATTCAGATAACCTAAGATAATTAAGTTTGTTTTGTTCATAAAAAAATCATGCAAAATATTCTAGTGCAAACTCTAGAAACATCATACAAAAAATAGAATCTAATCCTTATAATAAAGCAACTTTCTTAAACAACTTGTTAATTTTTAAAATCCATACAATTTATTACCCACCATCCCAATTTCCCAAATACCAAAAATATTAAAAATGTTATAGAATTAATTAAACTTAAAAAAAAAAAAGAACAATAATAAAGAAAGCAGTCGCGCTTGCTTAAGAGTTAAGACCACTCACAACCTCATTTTATTCGAGTTCTATTTTAACCATGTGTGAAAGCGATATTGAATTTGAACAACTTGTTTATTTTTAAAATCCATACAATTTATTACCCACCATCACAATTTCCCAAATACCAAAAAAATTAAAAATGTTATAGAATTAAACTTAAAATAAAAAAGAAAAATACAAAATACAAAATTCAGAAAGCACCTCATTTTATTTATTCGAGCTTTATTTTAATCAGGTGTGAAAGCAATATTAAGTTAAGACGGTCATAAATAAGAATCGGTTTAAGGAAACATACCAAGAATTCAATAGCGGCACTTGTAAGATAGACTTGATATGTAGTAAAGAAAGCGTCGGAAAGGAAACCGCCAAGTAACGCAAGTAGAAAAGCCGTGCCCATGAAATTAGTCACGGTGTTTGACGCTTTTGAAGGTGAGAAATGCATGTATTCTAATACATATATCACCAAATTGCTTGCATTTGCTAAAAATGCCATGTTCTCCAATACTTCCACAACTATTAAATCATATCCACAAAAAAAAAATAAAAAAAAAATATAAGACGATTTTACATAACCAGAATTCAGGGTTTTGAGACCAGGTTTTAAAGTTAAAATTAATAAAAATTCGACTTGGTTATTCCATACGTTATGTGAGCAGAGAAGTGGGTCTGTGAGGTTAATTCACGATTCTAAAAAAAAAAAATGTATATGAATTGTACCAAGAACAAAGGAGGCAGCAAGAAAGCCGCCATGGCGGTTAGGCCGGGCGGGTTTATTCTTCCAATCAACATAACCATCCCATCTGTCATTCTCGATGATTTGATTTTCCACTTCCTAGACAAATCAAACAAGATCACGCATACAGAACTATATACATACATACATACATACATATATAAATATATATATCGACACGAAAAAAAAAAAGTAAAAACATGAAATGATCATACCATGTTTTTTGTATGAATAAAGTGGTGGAAGCTTATGAAGCACAAAAATGAGTAATTAGTGAGGATTATATTTATTTATTTTTGGTGAAGAAAAAAGTTGGGGGATGAGTTTGAGAATTTATATAAGGGAAAGGGAAAGGGTAAGAAGGTCAACAATTAGGACAAAAATGAAAAGAAATAAATTGTGGGGTCTACTTATATAAAACATACAAACCTGGGGTCCTATTTTTGACATTTGACTTGTTATTATTTTAAGTCATCGTCGTCCCCTCCTTAATGGAGTTTTGTTTTTCTCAGATTTCGTCGTCTCTTCACGAGATACCCGCGCGGAATTTTTATAAAATGAATATTGGTGTCATCGGATGATAACGAGTTACAGTGACGCTCTTGTAGATACTTTGTATTAGACGGGTCGGACGGGTCGGGTCATACGGGTTGGGTCAAAATATGGGTCAGGTCGAATACGGGTTAAGAAATAATTTCTAACGTTTTTTTTAATCTATTTTTTTAATTAAAAAAATAATTTTTAAAAACGTAAAACATATTTAAAATTAATATTTTAATCATATTCAACGTTTACGTTAGTTATTTCAACGTTTACATTAATTATATTGACATAATTATTAAATTAAAGTTTTTTTAATAATTATTTTAGTATCAAGTATTGTAAAAGTGATATTAAATTGACTTTTTAGTTATGTTTATAATTTTTAATAATAAAAAAACAATTTTTTAACAATTTTTTTCAAATATAATATAAAAATATTAAAATTTTAATAAAAATCTTAATTTATCTTTGACCCAACGGGTCGACCCGTTCGGGTCGGGTCTTGACCCTAAAATAACGGGTCATTTCGGGTTCGGGTCAAACGGGTCACGAGTCGAAAAAATCGGGTTTGTAACCCTAAAAAAAGGGTCGGGTGGGTCGGGTTTTCGGATCGGGCCGAGTTTTAACAGGTCTACTTTGTATCGATTTGTTGAGATGATAGGCTTTTTACAAAAATGTGTGAAAGGGTGGTAGCGGGATTTAGTATTGCGTCCAATAACGGTATACTATGTGGTGTGCCTTATGCCCTTATTAGAGGTGTTATTGTGTTAGGTCCTGTTGTTTTAAACTTAATTTTGTTGAACTGAATTGAATTATAAGAACTTGAATTGACCGAATTGAATTTATAAGCTTTGAACTAAACAGGACATAACTGAATTTATAGGAGTTGAATTTATAGAAAATGGGTATGAATTGAACTAAGACCCTCTTCTTTGGACTTAATTTTAGCTAATTTCGGTTCAATTCAGTTCAATTTAACTCATCTCTTCACAAATTAATGTCATGTTTTTTTTAGTTAAAAGAAGTTGAACTTAACTACACTGAATGGAGCTAAACTAGATTGAATGACACTAATCTGAACTTAATAGAGCAAAATTAAGAGTTAATTTCTAAAAAGATTATTTAAATTGAATTGAATGGAACTGAGCTGAACTGAAATTGGGTCTAACTCTTACTTTAACTCAGTTCAGGTCCATTAAGTTTAGTTTAGTTCGGTTAAGCTCTTTTCAGCCGAAGAACAAAATTGAAACTTTTCCGAACTCAACTTACGAGTTGAATTAAACTTAACTAATCACGGAAAATAGAACTTCCGATAAATTGATTAACATGACGTTGTTTGAGTTGCCCATTTCTTAGGAGTTAGAAGTTTAGAACATACCAAAAAAACTTTAATTCGTCCATTATAGAGGAAGTCATTTACCTAACGAACTAACCCCCACTTGGTAAGTGCAACTTCGCACATGAATTCATTTCCCCAATGACAACTTAACAACATTTTTGTAATTTACAGCAATTACAAATTCATGTGAATTTTAGTTCCTAAGAACTTCATTTTCCCGGTGAATCAAACATCCTCTAAATTTATAAGAGCTGAATTGAACTAAACTAAACTTATATAAACTGAACTAAATTTAAACGGGATGTCTAAAATAAAAATAAAATACTATAGCAATTTCTTAGCAGATTTGAAATTTGGAGGTTTGATATAGTATGAAATTATTAAAAAAAAATTACTTGAAATGTTTTATTTAGTCCTAGAAACATTGCACGTATAATAAAATTTTAATCACTTATTAATTTCTTTTTTTTTAGTCTACTATATGTCTAGCTAATTTTTGACACGTCATTTTAGTATCATTCTCATATTTATAAAACTAAATGGTTTGTAAATGTATTTATTTAATACTATCCTATAATTATAATTATTAATTTTACACGATTTTTCTATCACATATTAGCTAATGCACATTTTATGTAAGTTATAACCAATTAATCGTACGTTATTATTCACCGTACTTTTAAATGTGCTCTTGTCTTTGCAAATTGTTAGAGTATAAAATCGATTTTGGGACTCCAACCATCAATTTAAGCTTTAGGTGGAGATGAATTCTTGACATGATATTTTCAACAAACGATATGGTGAAGCCTGTGTACTAACACTTCTACAAAAACAGCCTACAACAACGGCTATTAACCTTTGTTAAAACAAAACACGGGCGTTGTTGAAGCCTCCGTTGTTAAAAGTTTTTACAACGTTTAAATATTTTTAAAAACCCGTTGTCGAAGCTTTAACAACGGTAAATAACCGTTGTTACTACAGGCTATCCGTTGTGAAAATATGTATCTGGCGCCAATTTGTTTTTGGTAGGAAATTAATAACAACGGGTGTTTTAGAAAACCGTTGTTATATGTATATATAACAACGGTTTTAATCTATATAACCGTTGTTATTGTTTTTATTTTTTTAAATTGTGAATTCATTAGCAGCATATATACAACCCTCCTGCATTAAATCATTGTTACATTACATTCAACAGCAGCATACATCAACAACAGCAGCAAACGCAACAGCAGTAGATGAAGCAACAACAATAACATTAAGTAACAACAGATGAAGCAACAACAACAACAACCATAGTTACATACATTTTAAGTTTATAACCATACATCTGATCAAACCATATATACATACATTAATTTAGTTTATAATAAACCATATTTACATACATTACATTCAACTTGAGAATTTGTTTTCATCCCTAATCCAAATGAACTTGTTCAACTAAATAGAAAGTTGTTCGAGCTAGTAAAGGTGCTGCAATTTGTTTCGCTTCTGCATATGCCGAGGGTGGCATATCCAGCAACATCTCATTTACTTGCTTCTTTTGAACATCATTGAGTGGATTAAGATGTTCGCTCTGGAATACATTTTTTCGTTACTGAAAATGCATGATAAATCTGGCTGCCTGATTATCCGTCATAAAGCACTTGCATTTTTTGGAAACTATCTTACCATTCTTACGCATTATCTTCACGCCATTGACATCATTTCCGCGAAAAGTAAGGAAGTACTTAAACATAACACCAGGTGAATTCGGATAAAAAAGAAACAATCGAGCCCAAAATTTACATCCACTGCCATCTTTGCATTATCCGCACAGCTATGAAGATGGMGAAAGATGGTTGTAATGAGATCTTGATTATTTAAAACCTCATTTTGGGATTGACTGCAGTTGTCATTGAACTCGACTTCTTTATGTTGACCAAACCAACCCATATGCATAGCATCTATTCTTGCATTGACATAATCTGTTAGAAAGAGTTCTCTATCTGCCTCGAGATCATTTACTACAACACCTTTGCACCAATTTTCCATATTATTCTGTATGAATAA
>VHZZ01000068.1:90254-106261 GCA_009801015.1 Silene noctiflora | reverse complement strand
ATCCGGGAGTTGGATTCATGCGGGAGTTTCGAACTACCTAGGGGAGACTAAGTAATTAAACTCCTCCATAATGGAGGAATTGGAAACTCCTAGGAAAATGCAATTCACGTGATTTTGGGCAAACAAACAACCTCCATTTTTCCAATTCACTTGAATTCCCAATTCACCCACTTTTAATGGGGCCACCAAACGACACATAAGTCTATGATAGGCATTCCAGAGAACGAGCGTAATAGGTTGGTGCATGGCTCATTTTTGTTATACTTATATTTCTCTTATATGGAAATACGTATTAATGTATTATATTTCCTTGGAACTCCGAAATGAAAATTTTTAAATCCACTCCTGGCCTGGCCACCATTGATCACGGTTCGATCCATGGTCACCTCTAATTCTTAACTCGTAGCAGTAATTTCATTATTTTGAGTTATTAATAAGTTTCTTAAATAATACGTCATTCGACCTACATCTCGGATAATAAATCACCATGCATATGCTATTACTTCTTCTTTAGTGCGTCATACATTATCAACGATTTTTTTTATTAATTATTATTCAATTACATAAAAGTAGGAATGTAGGACACATAATTTTGCTACTACATTTTAAATAATTTTGTAGAATCTAAAGCTTGTGTGCACCACATAATCTCTTTACCTATTTAATAATCTTCTACCTATTTTAATTATTGTGATCATATAATGTAAGAATAAGAGTTAGTTCAACTTTTATGAGCTATTTTATTCGACCGTGACATAGTGTGCTCATTTGAAAAAAAAATTAGGTCGTAAAAGTTTATTCCAGAAAATGGTTGGAAAAAATGCAACATATGCATTCATTACAAAATTAATTGACAGTCATAAAATACTATTATCAATTATATTGTACGGCGTATTAGTTTTCTTTTTTTACAATCTTGCAAGAAAAAAATTATAAACATAACAACGTTTTCCCCATACTTAAGAGAAAATGGAGACAAATTGACTATGATTGAACTACTACATAATTCCGGTCCGGTCTCCATTCCATCATTTTTAATGATTTCGATTTCCGATTTATCCTGATTTGGATCGAATTAGACTAGAAAGACCGGAATTAATGTTTCTTAAATATATATTCCCTCAATTCAACTCCACACTACCCCTATCTATTTTGCACACTATTCACAAGCGAGTATTCAAATTCAATTTTCTCTCAATAGGTAAATGAAATTATATTCATGTGGGATCTTGTTTGATTCGTTTTTACGAGTATATTATAAATATCTTAACTTTTATAATTTTTGCTAATACATACCTAACGATATTTACCGTATAAAATACGTCTTAACAAACGTGAAAAAAGAAAGTGGTAGTGTGGAGTTGAATGGAGGGAGTAGCTAATTTGCTTAAATATACTTTATTCTGGTCCAACCAATCTGATCCGGTGTTAACCCAATACATTCCAACTCAAGCTAAACCGGAATATTTGATATTGGTTTGGTCTCCGGTCCATCCTTTTTACCCATTTGGATTATGGTTCGATCTCATTTCGATCCAGTCCGAACCGATGAACAATCTTACATAGTTACATACCTATGTTAAGAAAATTCATTTTACCATCTTTAGGAGTTTTAGCCTTTTAGGGACACTAGCTATTATGCATTTTTATGCTCACCGTACATTATTTCCATTTTAATTCGTCCTCCATTCGTCCTAAACATTCCTAATTCACATATACCCTTATACAATTGCCCTACCCAAATTAATTGGGATACATGTTGCTTAAGTATAATTGGACCCTCTCAACTTTTGCTGTTTTACAACCTATTTAATTAATTATGCATCTCGAATTCCGTGGGCTACAATTACTTATTATATATATATATATATATATATATATATATATATATATATATATAGCTGTCAATTTTATGCCAATTATAGACATGCCCTATACTATTTGGTATAGTCAATTACTCAATTAGACATGCCCTATCATAGGCGGTTCTAGGATTTGATGGAAGGGGGTGCGTAAACATTTTTAACAATGAAAATATCGAGTTATATGAAAAATAATACTTTTTAGTTGGACAATATGTATGATATATAACATTAAATAAATAAAAATTGTTCAATACAAGAATAGAATCCATGACCTCTAACTAAAAAACAGTTTTAATAACCACTAGACCCACATAACTTATATACTACTTTATTAAAGCATATTGTAATTATTTTTCGTAAAAGGGGTGCAGATGAACCCCTTGTACCCCGCCAAAAACGCCATTCTGCCCTATACAAATTCTATATACTCCAATTAGATTCTTTGGATTTCTCTAGGAGGTAAGATGTAGGTCATTCATTTTAGACTTGTAGGTACTAGACAATTAGGTCACTTTCTCAATAATTATTCCACTCATAGTAATTATAGTAATTATGTAAATTCTTTTTTAAGACGGATACATCAGTCTTAAACTTAAAGTAAGTTAAATATGTTCATGTAGGATGAATAAGCCAAAAATAGAGTGCATAACAAAAAGTAAAAAAAAGGTGTCATATACGTCTATTTCGGATGATAGTTGATCTGTTTTAATTTTAAGATAGATACCTTGCTGCAATGGATTAAAAAAATGACCATTTTATGAGAAAAAAATGATCATTTGGTCCAGATAAAATATGTTGTTCGTTCGAGCGAAACTAGTCTCTTTAAGACATGTACTGTCACTACTTCGGTCATTTGTTTAACGATTTCAGTTTGTGGTGTCTCATTCATTTATTTACCTTTATATATTAGAAAAGTTTTCGATGAATAATTTGATCATACACATATATTATGGTTCACCTGTCATCTACTAACCGCCATCACAAGTGGTACCCTCCACTTTCTTTGATCTTCATGCCAAAATTAAAAATAAATAAATAATTGAAACGGTTGAAGTACTCTTTAAAAAAATAAACAACTTACCAGTAAATTACGTGATCGGGATCTGTTGATAAGAAAGTTGTGAACCCATTAATCATATATCTTAAATTTTTATTATTGTACATCTACGGATTTTAGCTAATTCAGCTGACAAAGTCATAAGAGGTGTTATTTATAACGCGAACATCAGTAATATATTTACTCTTATGACTTCTTTCATTCAAAAAAATACATCACATTATTATCACTTTCATTTTTGTTTACTTTTTTTTTCGTGAGAGCAAACTAAACATCAAAGGTAAACAAATAACGAGAAAAAAAAAAAGTATTTTTAAGATTTTTAAGTCTATTAAATTGCATTTTTAAATGTATTAAAATATGAAATTAAATAGATTATACATAACAACTTTCTTTTTTTCTGGATTTCTTGTAATCTTTTCCAAATTTTGGATTGGGCCCAAATGTCCGTTTCATACGAAGGATGTGAATATGGGCCGGGCTCAAGATAACTCGGCCCAATTTAACTACTTATTCAGCCTATATATCATGCAATCGTTATATTTAGAAATGCAAGCCCAACAACGCAGGCCCAAATGGTATAATGATGCACATTTCTTAACCTAAACCAGGCCCAGATGTCTAACGATGTTCATTTATTAACCCGTCTTTAATTGGAGATATTATCGACTTATCGGTCGTCGACCACTGATGGTCGACTGGCCGTGGAGTATCTTAGACGTCGTATTTAATTTTTTTTTTTTTTTTTATTATAGTTAGAATTAGAGGTGGTCATTTGGGCGGACTGGCCAAGTCCGGCTCATGTGACCACGCAAAAGACCGTGAAAAGGCAAAAACTAAAATTGAATTTGGTCAAGTTCTCTAGCCACCTCTAGCTAGATTCTATTATCATTTTCGCGAATTATTCGATACAACTTAAAAATATTACAAGTAATACAGTTATATTGGTAATTTGAGGTCCAATCCCCCCGATTAATATCAAATTCGCCGATATAAATATAAATGCCTTTATAGGGACTAATCCCCCTTACTACTAAGAGAATAAAAATTCTCTTAATTTTCCCTCCAAAAAGCATATAGCTAAATAAGGTAATAAGTAAATTTTCATTCATTGCATTATTATTATCTTTTCAATGAATATGTGCTTATAATTAAACTCTAATCTTTTAATAATAATTCTCTTAGTTTTCCCTCGAAAATGCATCTATTTTCATAAGGACATAATTGATTTTTTTTAATAAACTATAATCTTTTTCCTAAAATATAATCATAATATAATTATAATTATACTCTAATATTTTAATTAAATTCAAAATTACGATTTTTTTCATTATAATAAAATAAAATTGGTATTAAATTATAAACTATAAATTACTAAATTTTTCAATAATGAAATAATTGTTATCGTAGAGAATAACTTGACACGTACTTACTATTAGTTTCATGACAAAAAAACAAATTCATTAAAAAAAAATCACAACTTAACTTAATTCTATTTGGTTAGTTATCTATTTCAAGTTTTTTGTTTCATATCAAAAAATAATAGAATGAAATATTAAATATTAATGAAGTGAAAATTTAAAAATTTTAAATAATAAACTAAAAAAATAAAAACTCTATATATACCGCGCATTGCGCAGAATCTATACTAATTTATTCTAACATAAGTTTTACCCTCGTTCCAAGACCGATCATAAATTATGAATCTGAGATTTCGTGTCACAATCCACAAGCTTATTGAGCTACATCTGAGGAAACGTAATCCTTATCCATGAGTGAACTAAAGTATGGATTAATACGTCTACGTTAATTGTATCTTACCCCCCTCTTAAATTTGGCAAGTTATTAGTTGAAACGTTACATTGAATCATATATTCATACCAATCTCATGATGCCTAAATATCGCTCTAATAATTTCGTGTTAGGCCCTGTTCTTTTCAGCTTAATTTCAGTTTTAGTTTAACTAACTTCAGCTAATTTCAGTTTAATTTATTTTACTTTAGCCATTTTAACTTTACTAACTTCAGTTGAATCAACTCTATTAGGTTTTGTTCAACACCCTTCAGTTCAGTTCAACACATTTTAGCTCCGATTCAGCCCAAAAATAAAACGTCATATATCTTCATAGCGCAAACGCTAAAAAAATCATTACTATTACCAACTCTAGACCTGACAAATCGGGTCAACGGGTCGGGTCAGTTCGGGTCTTTCAATGATTTCGGGTTAATTCGGGTCGCCTCGGGTCATTTCGGGTTTGTTCGTCGGGTCAGTTTTGGGTAACCGGGTCGAGTTATTTTGGGTCGGGTCAATGAATAAGAGAGAAAAAGTCATTTCAAGTCTTTTCGGTTTTATTAGAGTTACGTTTTGTCGGGTCATTTTCGGGTTGGGTGGTTTTAGAACCGGGTCATTTTCAGGTCGGATCAGTTACGGGTCGAGAGATTGGATCATGCTCGGGTCTGTTCGGGTTTTCGAGTCACACTCGAATGATGTAGTTCGAGTTATTTCGGACTCGGGTCACCTTTTCAAATCAGATCAATCAGATCAGGTTACTTTTGTCTGGTCTACAACTCACCTTATCCTCATCCAATTTTATAATCTTGGTCTATATTCAATGCAACAATGCAAGATGGTAGAAGATTAGATATGACAAGCAAAATGAGTGCACAATAATAATAAAATAATAAGGCATGAATCAATTCTACAATAAACAATTAATTTAGGTGCATCATACATGATACATGATACACCTATCAAAATCAACCAAACCTAAAAATGTCAAAAAAATGACCAAAATCATGTTATTAAAAGTCTATGTGTTGCTTTAATTTGATTGATTGTAACAAGAAAATGTGAGTTGTATATGTAAATAATAACGGCGGATCAAGGTTTTTTGTTCTCCAAAGTAAACTTACTTTTAAAATTTTGAGAGTTTGTCAAAACATGTATACAATTTAAGAAAAAATAAGCCAATTATTGACCATATGGAAAAAGTATTAGTAGGATAATTAGTATAGATCCTGCGTCAGTGTGCGGTATATATAAAAAATTTATTTTTTAGTTTATTATTTAAGTTGACACTTTATTTTTTTGGTGTAAACCATCCGGTGTAATCCGGATTCGAGCCGGGTAGGACCACTAGGGCGGTAAAGCTCTCCCTCATGAGTTTCAACACTGCTGGGCTCGAACACGAGACCTCTGGTTAAGGTAGAACAATCCAGTAAAGTTATGAAATGTGTATTTATATGAAAGTACTTTTTTTTACCATAATATTACGGATTTTATTTTATAATTTTATGTAATTTTTTAATGAATTTTTTTTGTTACGAACATAATAGTAAGTATGTGTTAATTTATTTTCTAAAGTAATCATTATTGCATTGCGAAAAATTTACCAACATATAGTCTATAATTTAATACCAATTTTATTTAATTATAATGAAAAAAATCATAATTTTGAATTTAATAAAAAGATTAGAGTATAATTATAATTATAATAAGATTATATTTTATGGAAAAGATAATAGTTTATTAAAAGAAAGTTTTAATTGTTTCCCTATTGAGTTGGATACATTTTGGAGAGAAAACTAAGAAAAAAATTATTCTCTTAGTAGTAAGGAGGATAATAAACCCTAGTAAATTTCGGTTAGTCTCTTTAACTAAAACGAGTTAAATATCATTTCAATTGAGTTTTTAAGACAAATCTTTTATTTTTATTTTTCTATGTATTCTGTTTTGGTCAGTTTGTTCATACTTGAGGTAAAGAGTTTAAAGTTCATTCGTTACCCTTGTATATTTATTAAAACGGTTTTTTGGCACAGGTTAAGAAACTAATTAAAGAAACATTTGCAACAATAAATTATCAAAAATTGATGTACAAACAAACATTTACCATAATTAATGAAATACTCATGTAAATGTTTCTTTAATTAACTTCTTAACATGTATTCTTAGGGCACATGTTAGAAAAACCGTTATTAAAATTCGATATTGCTTATAGTGACGACATTTATAAGTATTGATTATTTTCTAGTTTCTACCTACTCTTTGACATTTGATTCAATGTTGACATTGGCTTGTAGATGAAATAGCTGGATTTAATGGAAAACTTAGCTTTATCCATTTTTGAAACATAACATTTTGAATAAAAATAAAATAGCAATATTCAAATAAATATAAAAGAGAGCAAAAAAGTATAGATCCATGTACACGTTTTCACTAGCTATAGCCTATACTATAACAACTTAATAAGTTTTAAAATATATCATAATTTTTTTTTTCTTTTTTTTTTCGGAATCTCTCTTATTTCCACCTAGATAGCACGGACACTCCTCCTAATCAGCCGTCCCATGTCCGACACCGTGTCGGACACGACACTCATCGGACACACCTAAATGTATCGAATACCTATAAATGCGGAATAAGATGTCGAAAGACTGAAAAAGATTGATTAGAAAACGAGTTTGAGTGGGAGATGAGAATAAGTTATAGTCAAAGTCAAATTTTAGCTTTAATTATTTAAATTTAATATCAAATACATTTATAAAAATAAAATGATACGTTAATTTTAACTATAAAATATATATTTTATTAAATTTAAATAACGTGTCCCGTGTCCTAAATTTTATAGGATGACGTATCACGTGTCCGTGTCGTATCCGTGTCAGTGTCCATGTCCGTTTTGGTGCTACCTAGATTTCCACATCCCAAAATAATAAAGTAAACATGTTTTTTAGAGTAATTTACTCGACAATTTAAAGTAACTAATGCTCCTTTTTTAGGGTTGTACAATATCAGGATAGGGAAATTCGAATTTAGGACTTATCATTACTATACCTTCTTTCTAACCATTAGGTTAATGCATTCGGTTAATCGGTTAATGTGAATCGATATTGATAAGTGAAGAGTAAGCAAGAAAGTATTTACTTGCCTTACTAACGAAGACATGCAAATTTCAAATTATTTTTTTTGCAAATTTTTTTCCACTTTTTTCAAGACTTGTTTTTAATGACTTGGAACTCAAGATCATGTAATATAAAAACTCTATAAAAATAGTCAAAGGTGGTACCAAAAGTGGCATTATATTTGTATAGTGCAATTGCTTTTAGTATTGATCCAAATGCTAAACTTGTGGAATTAGGTACACGTGGTGGCTATTCATTGGGCCAAGTTTAAAGATTTTAGACATTAAAGTTGTCTTACTTTTGTTTCTTTATAATATCCTCTTGTTTTTCTGAGATTTAAAGCATTTTTTTTTATGCAATTTCTTGTGGTAGACGAATCTTTGTCACCAATCAGGTTATCATCTCATATATGTTGCCCAAATAATGGGTCTTTTCAACCTAATTCAACGGATACCAACCGGCAGAAGCTGGTGACGACTCATATCAGTTAAGAAAAGAAAAAGGATTATGAAACTTAAAGAAATTTTTATAGCGTAATGAATTATATTATACTCGGGAATGAGGGTTTTGTGTAAGATGCCAAAGTGATAGCAAAGTTACAATCGCGATAGCTTAAGTACTACTCAAGTAGCTAGATTTGCATTATGTTTAGTCACATTTTATCGAGGGTTAGTTTATACTATAAAAAACTCATAACTCATAACTAGTAAACCATAACCAATAGTTGTCACAGTTGATCGATTTCAATTTCAGAATGCATGGCTCTTGGATGGTCATAACGCCAGACAAGAATATATTTTGTCACTTAAATTATTAGAGAAATCTTCTTACATTAATTTTAGAATGCAATGCTCTTCTTACGTTTCAGTTATAGCGTTAATCTCATTATTTAGCATTTATGTAAACTCCGATATCCACAATATACTTAACGCTTATATAAACTTCAATATCCCTAGTAGGAGTATAAAACTGGTGTGATCATAGTTATATCGACGGGTCTAGTAACTTTCTGGTTTGTAAATTAGCCGTATATCACAACACAAATTCTCATTTGTGACGACACTATTCCGTCACAAGCTTGTGACCTCTCACAAGGAGCAAGTGGGAAGACAAGTTGAAGGAGGTTGTGAGAGGTTATAAGCTTGTAACCGTCACAAGCAAGATGGTCTGATATCAAAAAACGGGAAAGGACCGGGCCAGTCCAAGAGATGAAGAAGGAACACAAATTCTCATTTGTGACAGACAAAATCTGTCACTTTGAAAAGACGTGAGACAAAAGGGGCGAGTGAGAGGGCAAGTGGAAAAGGATTGTGAGAGGTCTCTTTGAAAAGACCGTCACAAGTAAAACGCTTTGAAAAAGAAAACAAGTAAAGAGTTAAGAGATGGTGGAGATGAAGAAGAAGTGATGAGTCATCATAAACTCCAAATTCAATTCTCAAGACTTACGAGTACATGTGAAAAATTGAAAATGACTAATCAAATTCCCTAAAGGCTGCTTCTCATTTGGCTACTTTGTATATAATCCTAGTTTAATCTTTGAGTTAGGAGAGACTATCACTTTTGGGGTAAAGGTGGTCACTATTTGATTTTGGTCGGGTCGGATCATGCTTCCTCGGCCTGATCCGATACTAGTCCGTGAGGGAAGGTGGTTGGACTAGGTCGATAGTCGATACCCCGGGTAAAAATTTTAGTCAATTTTAAAAAATTAGTAGGCCTTGGGTCAACAGGATTAGAAACTTAAGAGTCAGGCCTAACTTGGTGAAAACGGGGTAATTCAAGTTGAGGGCGGGATGGGTACTCGTTAATTCTTCCATAAGCAACCAATGAGCATGGCTGAGCTGGTTCAACTTACACGGCCACATCAATTACCACCTCTAGCTTGTGACGAGCTAAGTATCACCCACATGAGTAGATAAGATAGAAATTAGATTGTCTAAAGAGATAAATAATTTGTCTTATCTACCAATGTGGGTTTTACTTAACCCGTCACAACTGTAAATTTATCCTATATCTATTTATCACTAACTTATTTTTTTTTTGTCCATTTACGCTACACAAATTCTCATTGAAGACAGACACTATTCGTCAAAACTGAATACATGTAGTGTCTTTCTCACAATATACAAGTGGCAAATCAAATACGAATTAAATGGAGCACCTCACTTGTCGTCCTCCCACTTATAATATTATAAGAGAAATACTATACATATTCAGCTTGTGACAGATAAAGCCGGTTTCGATTCAGGTTGTGCCTAACCCCTCCCCCTCCCAAGTCCCACTCCCAAATAAATAGACACCCACCCCTTGAAAATCAAAGCTCTTGTTCCAAGAGAACAATCTCTACTCTTTTCCATTCTTTATATCTCTTACCAATCAATCAATCACCAAATCACATAATCCAACACCAAAGACAACTCACATACACATACACTCTCACCTCTTTTTCTTCTCTTCTTTTCACACAACTTCAACAAACAATTAAATAAACAACTCCATTTTTTTCTACTTCAAATTCACCCTTTTTTCTAGTGTTTTTTTTACCGTTAAAGAAATATTTACCTTTTAATTTTATTGTTATATATAAGGATTAAACAACACAATGAAAGGTAATATAGGTTATAGTGAAGGATCTAATTACATGGGTTTACTTGAAAACTCCAATTCTCTTTGGCTTCCTTCTACTTCATCTTCTTTTCATGGTATTCTTTTTTTTTTTTTTTTCTTTTTTTTTTTTAATTTCCATTGTTTACATTTTTTTTATATTAATTCTTGTGATTTTATGTATACGATCACACATATTATAGAATAAAACCGTCTTACAATAAAATTGCCATTTTTATGGGGTTAAACACATAAATGAGTGTCTTATTTAGCACCTTTGTTTTTTTAATATTTAAAAAATCATTATCATTATTCTTATTCTTATTATTATTATTATTATAAACACAGGCAACCGAGATACAATCTGGGCGCCCACTCCCTTAGCGATAACAAAACTAAGTCTAGAAAAAATGTAAGCGGCAGCACGAGCCCCGACATCCTGAGACACGGAAAATTATTATTATTATTATTATTATTATTATTAAGGACCAAGGTCTCCTTATATGAAGCATAACTAATTAAATCAATTTTGATAACATTAATATATTTTTCCTTTTTTTTTTTTTTTGGTATGTTCCCTTACTCACCAAATATGCCCAATTATGTTCCCCATTGTTGTTTTTTCAATAAATAAAGTACAACTGGATACTCTATGTTTATGCTTGGTTGACCTCAATTCATTAATAAAATCGTCACGGAACAAATTCTTTTTTAAAACGGTTTTATGTTAGAGTTACTAATTAAACCAGTTATTACTTATTAGTCTCGTAATATTAACATGTGACAGTCTTTTGTTTACCGTGTCTTTTAATCAAAGATATACAAATGACTCGCAATTATACGATTATTTCAGATACAATGGTGAATTTTGATAACGAACGTGAACAATTGACAAGAGTAAGCCTAAAAAGAGAATACACAGGCGACGACGACGACGATGACGACACGGGTGGCGAAGAGTTTGAGATAAACCGATGCCAACCGGGAAAAAAACGGAGATTATCCGCGGAACAAGTCGAATTACTAGAGAAAAGTTTCGAGGAGGATAATAAACTAGAACCGGACCGAAAAGTCGAATTAGCTAAACAATTACGGTTGCTACCGAGACAGGTAGCGATTTGGTTCCAAAATCGACGGGCACGGTATAAGACTAAACAACTTGAGAAAAATTATGGTTCATTGAAAGCCGGCTTTGATCGTCTCTTGGTCGATTTTGAGACGCTTTCTAAGGAACGCGATAATTTACAAAATGAGGTATTCCTTGTTACTAAGACTTACTTCACAGTCGATAAGTTTGTGTATATCCGACCTCTTTATTATCGCATTACATTACATTACTAGTACTTACTTCACAGCTGACTTCTTTATTATCGCATTACATTTGTTTACGTTATTATTATTATTATTGTTATCGTTATTATTTTACTCCTTTCTGACGTATCTTTAACTACATTTTTACCCAAAAATCTTATCTTCAGAGTTTTATCTTACGATTATTGTTACGGATAATGCACGCGGTGCTCTTGAAGTTTGATATTTTGCCCGAAATACCCAATATTTTGATCCGAGAACTTTAAGAGTCCATAACTCGTGTTTACGATTTCAGAAAGTGATAATTTTTTTTTCCAAATCGAAGAACTACGATTTCAAAAAAAATTATCGTATTTGGATCACGTGGCTAGGAGTTATTGCGTGTCAAAGTTTTTTTGACCGAACAAACTTTGAGTGACCATATCTCTTGGTAACGAATTCCAAACTCAACAATTTTTTTTTCAGGTCGTAGTTCCCGGAAAGATGATCAGTTTGAAAAAAAATATTATCACTTTTTGAACTCGTAAACACAAGTTATGGTCTCTTAAAGTTTTCCGGATAAAAAAATTGGGTATTTCGGGCAAAAAAACAAATCTCAAGGGCACCGCGTGCATTTTCCGTTATTGTTATTGTTATTGTTGTTGTTTCGGTTTTGGTTTTGGTTTCGGATTTATTAAAGGATATGGTCACAAGTCGATATCAGTTGCTAGTCCTACATTTTTAGGGGCGGTCCAATGCACCAAGAAGTCTACTAATCTACAACCTAATTTTTGATTATTTTTGTTGGCGTGCATAAATTAAATTCTCTTCCTATAGCTTGTAGAAATTAAACTAAGCTTAGGTATCGGTTATTCGTGTTGTCTTCGTGTTCATATTGGTGGTTTAGTATTGGTTTATTTTTTACTAACTGATCTTTTTGCGTGCCTTCGTTATAGGTCAATCTGTTGACGAAGAAATTGAGGGAAAGAGATGAAGTCGACCGTATGAGTCCTCGTATTGATCTAATTCAATCGGACAGGGGATTAATAATGCCGAAACTGGAAACAGAATTTGCGATGGCACTAACAAATAAGCAAATAGTTGAAGATGCAAATTCGGCCAAAAGCGACATCTTAGACTCCGAAAGCCCACATTACACCGATGGCAACCACTCGTCAGTAATGGAGGATCCGATTGACCTACATTCGGACTTCTCACAAGACGAAGAGGAGTACTTGATGACAAGCAATCGACTAATGCTACCGTCAACATTAACGCCTCCTCTACCGGGGTACAACACTTTGCTCAAGGCTGAGGACAGTCCGATAGGATTTTACGACTCTAATTCAAGTTCTTGTAACTTTTCACTCGTCGATGAGCCGCCTTTCTGGTCTATGCTTTATTAGCATCCGTGCTTCGGAATTTCGCTTAGGTTACTTATGTCCTAACCATTGTATCTATGTCAAGCTGTTGATCAACAACAAATTCTTGTATGACATTTCTGGTAATTAATTGGCAATAGACCTTTTTATGTTGTTTAATTTTGCATTTATGCTCTATATTTTTCAATGGTTCTCGTAATTTGTTCAGGTCGCGTTCTAGTCGGGACTACTACGAGTATCATAGATACGGTTTCATTTGAGTTTCTCTAATAATGACATGATCTAATAGATTCGACATTAAACTGTTTGTAGTATTTATACCAATTTAGATAGATGAAACAAACTTCTTACAATTCTTTACCGATTTTGTTGCCGGTTTTAAATTTAAGACGGAAGAACCGTCTTAGGTTATAATTTGTTTTTTTAGGGAGGGTAAGAAAGACCGAGTCCTTATCCGATAACTTAAGAAACACGCCCCGATATCACGTTCATGAAGACGAATAGCAGTGCAGTAACGATGCAGGAAATCAGGAGACAGTGATGCCCTGTTTTGCAAGGCAATAACCAATGCCATTAAAATATCAAAAAATCTTTGTGACGTGCATATCCGTCGCAAGATTGCGACGGGTCAAGTATTATTCATCTGGTGTAGATAAGATAAAAACAGAGTGTCTAGAGAATTGCAATTTTTTTTTGTCATATCTACTCACATTGTCCGTCACAAGCTTGTGACATATATATCTGTCACGAGAGAGACTTGCTATTAAAATATTTCAGAACTTTCCTTTTTTTTTGAATAATCTGTTGCTAAGAAAATTAGAAGAATCCAATATTTTTTTTCATTACCGTGACAGTGCCCGTCTTCAATGACAATTATTTAGACAAAAATGGAGATATAGAGAGAAACAAAATAAAACGCGAAATGGAGCCGAGGATCCATACTCATTTTCTATGGAGCCGAGGATCCATACTCATTTTCAATAACACTTGTATTTGTTAAACTTTTTTTTGTTATGTACGAAAAACAAACCTATCCGTTTTAAGATTAATATCGTTTAGATAGAAGTATCCACTTATATAGATGAAATAAGTAATTCGCTAATCTCCGTAATATGCTCTCTTATTTCCTACTCCATCCAATCCATACCAAACTCTCCATTTACTTTTTGAAGGTCAAAATTCGAAAAATTTGACCGTTAATTCATTCAAAAATATAAAAAAAAATTGAAAAATAAAACTCATATATTTAGTTTTGTTATGAAAACATCTTTCATAAAGTTAAGTTTTTTGTGAACAATTTCTACGTTTAAAGGACGAAAATTACGGTCAAAGCGTGTTTGGTGTGAATTGGAGTAAGTATTTAAATTGAAGACAAATACGTTCGTTTAAATAAGATATATCCGTCACATGCTTATAACGAATTAAGTATCTCCCATTTGAATAGATAAGATAAGCGTAAAGCAAGAATCACGAATAACTTATCTTTATCTATCCATATGAGTAATATTTAACCCGACATATGTTGTAGGGTGTTGGTACTTTAAATTATTTTAGGAGAGGCTATGGGTACTTTAGAGGCTACTCAAATTTGCAACTACTACCCCAATTAGCACGAGTGGTCTAATCCCTACTTTATGTCATTTCATCCACTTTATTACTACCAACCATGCAGACTTGATTGATTTCTACCGTTTTATGTTTTTCGAATATTTCTACTTCTGAAAATATACTACTCCTACCGTTTTTTCAAGTTTTAGGCCTTGTATTTTCCGGGTTAATGGAGCTAAATTGAATTGAATGAGCAGAAGATGTGTTAAACTGAATGAAATTAAGCTGAACAGAGTAGCGTTGAATTGAACTTAATTAAGTTGGGATGAGTTAAATTAAGTGAAACTAAAGTAAGAGTTAATTTGTGTAGAGATCTGAATGAAACTGAACTAAACTGAATAGATTAGAGTTAAACTAAACTGATTTGAACTTAGATGCGCTGAAATTAAGTCTTTATAGAAGCAAACCGTCTTGCTTGAAGTTGAAGACGGATAGTAACCCTCTCACAATAAGGCAAGTGGGAGAGTAAGTGGTGAAAAATAGAGCATACCATGGATAGTGTCACTTGCATGTTGTAAGAGGGGCGCTATCCGTCTTCAACTTGTGACCAATTGTGTCCGTCCTCAATGAGAATTTGTGTTATAGAAGAGAGTCTTACATCTATTGGAGTATGATATTTCGATTGTAGCTTTGGCATGAGTTTGCATAGATCGGTAGTTTTTGTAAAGGGATAAGATCATTAATTGAGTTTCAATCTTTAAGATTTTAACTGAGTTGATTCACAAGGTCTTGCTTAAGACAGCCACTATTCGTCTTAAGCTTAAGACGGATAGTGACAACTCACACAAATGCAAGTGGAAGGCAAGTGGGTATATCTATTTCCCACCCACTTGCATTTGTGTAAGAGGGCATTATCCGTCTTAATGCCGTCTTAAATGAGAATTTGTAGAGCTGATTTTCTTACATGATATCAAATTTTGCGTGATTTTGAGCGCTTGGTATACGTATGCTATGCATTATTCAATCTTTAAATCCAATGAACATTCAATTGATGGGCATGTTAAGAATAAGATATTATTCGAGTCTCAATCATCACCTTAAGATTTCGCTATTCAAATGATTGAATTCATCAAATTGAAAGTACACGTATTTTTTCGCTCATCGTGGGTGATCTATTGATCTCATTTGAGACACATAATAACCATGCGGCGCCATCACTTACCATGGCTTGAGAGTAGACCTATCAAAACTCGACCCGACCCGAAATTCGACCCGCCCGACCCGTTTTTTAGGGTTACAAATCCGGTTTTTTCGACCCGTGACCCGTTTGACCCGAACCCGAAATGACCCGTTATTTTAGGGT
>VHZZ01000068.1:69312-87734 GCA_009801015.1 Silene noctiflora | reverse complement strand
GTATGTGTAATTGGATTCTTGACACCGGAGCTTCCAATCATGTGACGGGTACTCTGTCATGCTTGGAAGACACCAAAAATATCAGTGGCAGGCCTATTTGTTTACCGAATGGACAACAAGTCGTAGCCACCTTGACCGGATCGGCTTACATTAATGATTTCCTTACTCTTCATGATGTGCTTTATATACCGAGTTTAAAATGCAACTTGATAGCCATCTCGCAGCTTACATCGGACACTAATCTTTGTTTTGAATTTGCTAAATCATCTTGTCTTATTCAGGACCGTTCCTTGAGGACGACGATTGGAGCCGGTGAGTTACGGGATGGACGGTTTTGGATCTGTGCGGGGACAAGGACTACGGTGGTGAATAATGTGTCGCAGCAAGGGACCTTTGATCTTTGGCACCGGCGTCTTGGTCATCCGTCGGATAATAAAGTAGTGAAGAATATTCCTTCTCTTAGTAGTTTAAATTGCAATAAGGATTTGATTTGTGATATTTGTCATTATGCCAAACAACATCGTCACAGTTTTACTTCTAATAATAAGCATGCTTCAGATTTATTTGAATTGATTCATTGTGATTTGTGAGGGTTTTATCGTGTTCCTTCCTCATGTGGTGCCCGATATTTTTTAACTATTGTTGATGACTACTCAAGAGTCACATGGGTTTATTTGCTACTCGATAAAACAGAAGTAACTGACATGTTTATGAGTTTTATTAATATGGTTGGCAATCAATTTTCAAAAACCATCAAAACTGTTCGCAGTGACAACGGGACGGAATTTAATTGTATGGTCGGATACTTCTTATTATTAGGATATTATTGTTAGTCATTCCATATTGTTAGTAATTCCGATATTCTTGCCTTATTGCGAGATTACGGTTATCTTTGTAATTGCTATTTAAGCCGTGTTAGGCYCCAATAATACTCAACCTTTGCCTCATACACTCTTAACAAATATACTATTCTCGTTCTTCGTCAATATTTCATCTTAGATGCTAGCTGTGAATGATCAGTGTCGGAGCTTGGATTACTCAGTAAATAGGGAGAAAAATTTCAGCAAGGGTGAACGGATAATTTTATAAGGTAAATTTAAAAAAAAGTTCAAAAATTTAACTAATTTTTTTTTATTTTTCCATTGCCAGCAGGGGAGAACGCATGCGTAGCTCCCATGCTAGCCTCCCTCGCTCCACCACTGTAAATGATGACTTCGTTGCTACGACATATCATATACGAGGGAAGGGTTAGCAATGTGCTCCGCCGCTGATGAGAGGAAAATTTCGAAATTTTTAGTTAAAATTTACCAATTTTTGTGAAGTCTCCTCTATAACACTGCCGTTTGATAACCCTTTTAATTGTTTTCGATGTCGCTAAATTTAAATCCTGACTCCGTCACTAAATAAGAGCCACGCTACTTGATTGACTAAAGCCGTTGATACGATGCCACGTATAATATGCGGATCCCACATTGGGGACATGATCTACGCTCACATTGGATTGCGTGATGAATTTAAAAGAGACAACGTAACTTTCCGACAAGCCGTACGTGGACGGCCTGATTAATGGCTGCTCGTGGACACGTGGTGGGTCGTGATTTGTTGGTGGGACCCACGTGGATGACAGGTAGGATGAGTAAGTTAAGTAGGATAGTATACAGTCGACTTGATGTTCTTGTCGGATTATGTTAGATTGTGATATGTAAGACAAAAGTTTAATTTGACGTTTTATTCTAGAATCTAAACGATTTTTTTGAAATAATGCTTAAAAATAAAAAAAATGTTTTTTGGGTCGATTTTGAAAATATTTGTCGAAATGGTGTTCACGTAGGTCGTAGGCTCGTAAAGTCTAAGAAGAATATCTTATTATTTTTATACGAATTTAGTATTATGTAAAGTGATTTATATCAGATTATGTACAATAAAATAAAAATAAGCGTTTTAGTGGGTAAAGACTAAAGAGTAGTTACTCTGAAAGCTGATTTTGCGATAAACTTGTGTGAGACTGTTTTACGCAAATATTCATGTATTATTTGACAATTTCTTAAGTGGGTGAATATCTTTAGGCAAAATAATTACGTAATATATATAAAAATTATCAACATTTACACTACGATCAAAATTAAATGCTAACATAATTACAATGATAAACCATTTATCTACGAAAATTTCGAAGTCATCTGCTGAGGCCTTAAAATATTTTTATTACAGCATGAAATTATTAATTAGCTGGACCATTATTTTTTATTGAATACATTCTTCTTGTCGGTCTATTTGAACTAATAGCTCTATTTAGTAGCTTAAACTAAACTAATTTACATAGACAATTCCAACGATTAAACTGCTAGTTTATAACTTTTTAAAATTATAAACAAAATACAAAACCAAACTTTTGAAAATGCTCTAAATTATGTTTAAAAAGATAATTGCATTATTGTTTTTTTTTTTACAACGATAAACTGATATAAATAAAAAAGGCAGGAACGAAAAACCTCTAATCTACTCGACATCCAATTAATCGAACTAAACATCGAGGACCGAGGTAGTTCAAAATGAGTTGATGAGAACAAGCAAACTTCGATGAACTTTGTCCAGTTTAAGAGGATTGTCATTGTACGTATTTTTAGGTCGTAGCCCATGGGCCTATTCTCTTATGTGTTTGCTTTGTCTTCTCAATACTTTATTGTAATGGGCTCAGAACAAAGCCCAATGAAGGGCTATTTTATAGGGATCGGGAACTAATTCCAAGTAATGAATATCATCTCTCGTGATTTTTACAATTAAGCTAGCTAAATTGGCATACAACTACATAACATTTGACGAGATGGATTAACCAACTTAACTATGCCACGTATTTTTTATAAAATATTACTCCCTATGTCTCAATGAAATGTTTATAAATAATTTATATATAAAGATTATGATACAAAAAGGGAAGAACTACTTTTAATATTATTAAAATATAAAGTAAAGAGTAAAATATACACAAAACAGAAACGTAAACTACCGAGTGAAACTTCAAAAAAAGAAAAGTCTTAACCAAAACCCGTTAATTACGTGTCGTGTTAGTGCCGAGTTGTGGGTTGGATCAACAATTGCTACCTCTAGGGCTCTAGGCAACATGGTGGATACTGGATAAATCCGGACCAAGTAACAAAACCGTAAACAAAACCCGAAACTTCAATTGAAGAATTGAAGAATCAAAACATTGTAAATGGAGGAAACAGAAACAACAATCACAGAAAACCATGAAGAACAAGAACAGCTAAAGGATACAATAGTAAATTCACACCAAGAAACAGCAGACTTTGATCAAGAAATTTGGAGTTGGGGAGCAGGAACTGAAGGACAACTAGGTACAGGAAAACTAAATGACGAAAATACCCCTCAACTTCTCCATAACCTCACCAACTCACTGTACAACTATGGCACTGTCTCTACCCTCTCCTGTGGTGGTGCCCATGTCATTGCCTTGACTTCAGGTTCATAAAGTTTACGGCTTTTAGTATTTTTTACGGATTATAGAATAAGACCGTCTTATAGCATACGACTGTATTTGACTGGTTAATGGTCATTAGGTTAATAAAGTTTCCATCTTTTCATAATGTTTTTTATCTACGGATATAGAATAAGACTGTCTTATAGTATACGACTGTATTTGATTGGTCTAATGCTCATCAGGTTAATGGAGTTTCCAACTTTTCATATGTTTTTATAACGGATTATAGAATAAGACCGTCTTACAGTATAAGACGACATTTGATTGGTTAAACACTCATTTATTTACGAAAGAATTGTTGCACATAATCATTACTGATTTTTTTTGTGATTTTGATTGGTGGGTAGGTGGAAAGGTGTTAACTTGGGGAAGAGGAGCATCTGGGCAATTGGGGCATGGACAGATTGTGCCGAATTGCTTGAACCCTAAGCTTGTGGATTGTCTTTCGAGTTTCAATATATGTCAGGTTTCTGCTGGTTGGAATCATTCTGGTTTTGTTTCAGGTTTGTCATCAGATTATCCAACTTTTTTCATACCACATCATATCGGGTGTCGCAAACAAGTATTTCCTGTTTATGGTCTAGAATGAAGTGTTAAAATGTTGTGTCTTGTTGGAATGTTAGTGTTCATAATCATACAGTCTGTCATGCAGACAAAGTAACATAGATCCTCAGACCTCAGTATATGTTACATTGTAGGCACATCTGATGTAACTAAATTAATCAGCATTGCAGTTTTGACGGTCTCGTTTACAATTTGTTTCTGCGTGTCGACATTTCATTTTTGAACCATCCTAACCTGCGAAGCCAGCATGCTTATGTGGGCGTAATTGTAATGTTCTAGTGTTTTTCAAGTTAAAACGATAAAGAGATTACCATTAGTATAACCAGGGGCTCGGATTTATACATGGAAATTTAGTCTTCTGATATTAAACGATAAATAATGTGATATCAATCAGTATTGTTGTTTTGCTCTATTTGTGCCAAAATTAACTGTTTCAGATTCTGGGTCCCTCTTCACTTGTGGGGATGGCTCGTTTGGTCAGTTGGGTCATGGTGATTGTCAGTCCTGCAGTACCCCAACGGAGGTTTCATTTTTCAGCTCTAAGCATGTGGAGCAAGTAGCTTGTGGCATGCGACATACATTGGTACGAACAAAAGGTAAACTATAAGCTTAATATGCTGCTGTGGTAATTGAATATGTGAAATTTAATCCAATTTCACTTATCATTTTGACTCTAGGAGTAGTTTCATTAATTAAGGCTGATCTACAGACGATTTGTGTCACTGCTTTATACATGCTGCTGCCCTAACTTATTACCTTTTATCTTCGGGATTCGTATCTGTGCCCCTCTTTCGGTACTGGGTACTAAGTCTCTGATTCATGTCTCAATATTGTGAGTTTGTGACTAGATGTATTGTGCGATGTAGGTAACTCAGGAGACCAATTATATGGATTTGGATCCAACAACCGTGGTCAGCTAGGCGTTTCAAAAAATAAAATAAGATCATTGAGTAATCCTCAGCACTGTTTAGGATTTGACAGTGCTCAAGTAGTTACAGTTTTTGCTAATGGAGACCATAGTGCTGCAATATCTGGTAAGTAGCTCACCAATGGTTGATGGCAAAGCTAATATGAAATTTCAGTCGGAGAGTGTAAACACTAAACACTACTCCGTGTCTTTTATCTCTGACGTAGGCCTCACTCTTTTCTTTTGAAAAGGATGGAATAACGTAAAATGACCCATTAGCTTGTTTGCGCTTCTGGCATTGTGAAGTAGCCATCAGACAATTCTTGATGCTATTTTCTTTATGGGTCACTCAAAAAGACCTCTTTGTGTTGTGAACACGAGGGATACATTGCATACTTCGGTACCCCTACCTTGCCATGGCAGATAGCCTTTAAGGCATCAGGGTAATGTCGTAGTTGGGTCTAAAACACTAGAACCTAGGATCTTCAAAAAGTTAAGGTGATGGACTTATGATGTGGGTCAAGTGGATTAAACTTCTTTTTGCATTAATGTAAACTTAAGCTGATGGGAATCTCTACACTTGGGGAAGAAGCTTCAGCAGCCATTCCAATATCTATGTTCCCGAGCTTTTGTTATCATCTTTGAGTTTCAAAGAAGCCGCTCTAGGGTGGAATCACGCTCTTTTATTAACAGGTTAGAGAACAAAAGAAGTCACTTTAATTGTCCCCTTACTCTTACTGAATTCGACACACTTGTGCCTGTGACGTTCAACACAAAATACTTTGTACAGGTGAAGGGAATGTATCCATGCTTGGAGGCAGACATCATGGAACACTCGGTGAACCTGAAAACACAGTTTCTGATCATAACTCATCCGGTACGTTGTTGATATAATGCTAGGGCCTGTTCCGCTAGTGCCCTTTGTTTCAATCTCAGACGTTGCATTTTGTTGAGTACAAAGGGAAAAAAGGACCTGGAAAAGCAGAAAGTACTTAAGCACATGGATATAGAGTAAAATGTGTTAGTGATGGGCTTCTGCTATCCCATTTATCGACGAAAAAGCAGAAAGTACTTCTGGACATTAGCTTAAGAAAACATTTTAGTGCGCATATAGCCATATATCATACTCCGTCTCTGCCGGTCATTTGTTGTTCTTTTTCATTTTTGGGTGTCTCAGTCAATTGTTGTCCTTTCTATGCTAAGAATGAACTTGATGGGCAATTTGATCATTCACACTCAATTTGGTTCACTTGTCATTTAGTAATTGACCCCCTCCTCTTTCCTTGGTCTTTGTGCCAAAACCAAAGGATAACAATTGACCAGAACAGAGGGAGTATAACTTAGTAAGTAAAGTCATTAAAGGTGGTATTCATGATTTGAGTCCAAACCCGTCAGCGTTACCAAAATTTTACACGAGGTTATACTGGGTTTTCCGTATTCCTGGCTATTTGCCATCTTCTGATGTCATATCACCGACTTCTGCTAATTATGTAATCTACGTTGTTTCTTTGGTTCGTTTATACACACCTTTGAAATTTTTCGTCTCGCTAAATTCTGTTCGTTTTCTGCAAGACTCAGAAAATGCAGAAAATCCGAAATTGCAGGAAGTAGCTGGTCTTGATGGGAGGAGAGCTGTACAAATCGCAGCTGGAGCTGAACACTCGGCTGTAGTAACAGGCAAGGTTTCCTCATTACGACCTCATTAAAAACATTTACTCTATGCATCTTCAGTCTTCACCGTGATTGATATTCTAGTTGCTTCACAATCACAGACGACGGAGAAACATGGACATGGGGTTGGGGTGAACATGGTCAACTAGGCTTAGGAAATACTAATGACCAAACTTTACCCCAACTGGTGCCTCTTCAGAACGTTAACCATCACAAGAGCTTGATATCGAGAGTGTACTGCGGAAGTGGATTCACATATGCTGTGAGGACACACCTTCAAGCAGACAACAACACCATCAACGATAACCACAACAGCAGAGCCATCCCAAAGTGATTTGTGGTCCACTACACGACTTCAAGTAACGATCCTATAGGTGATTACTCATAAATAAGTCATTCGATTCACACTGGTTCATGTTCCCATCATTTGGTGAACAATTATCCTGTCATTTTTTGTTACAATTCAGGTTGGTTCGGGTTTTCAAGGCCCGACTTGTAAGCTTTTTGGTTTAAATTAGTCATTTCTGGCTTGCTTCGGTTAACTTTGGATCAAGCTGTTTGGATGTAGATAGAAATTTTTGATCGCGGAGATTTCTGTTAGACATTACAATTTCATGTTCGTTTTAATTGTTAGGCTAATGCCCTGTTTTTTCCGGCTAAAACTAGCTAAATTCAATTGAACTCCTGAATGAAGCTGTGCTGAACTGAAGCGAGTTGAAATTAAGTCAAAAAGTGACGTTTATACATATAACTAGATCGATTGACCGTCTTTTCGACGTCGTAAATCACCATTCCACAAAAAACCTATCATATTATCTCATCTTTTTCAATTGGATCACATTTAACAACTTTTTTACGTCCCCTTAAGAGAAGTCTATAAAGACTAGTACTCCCATTTGGAAAAGCATAAACTTTAATTCCCAAAGATTACAAACATGAAGGGACAATGAATGGTCCATTTATTACTACAAAATTTACAAATGTACAAAATAAATGTAATCTCCAATTCTCCACTATGCAAAAATTTGCATGCATAATTGCATTTGCATGTCAATTTAATTAATTGTCAAGCGCATTATAAATCTGGTATTCAATTTTGATTTCTTATCTGTTTTTGACCAATGCCAACTTGCATTTCTATTTTTGTTTTTTTGGTGTAAACCATCCGGTTTAATCCGGAGTTGAGCCGACCCTCATGAGTTTCAACACTGCTGCGTTCCCAGGGCTCGAACACGAGACATCTGGTTAAGCTAGAACAACCCCTTGTCAGTTGATCTAAGTGCTCATGGGTTGCATTTCTATTTTTGTGAAAGGTATTTTAGGTACCCAATTTTTTTGTTTCAGACGGATATTTTGGTCCGAATTTTATGACTGTTTTATAGTCAAATGTAATCATAGTGGTCCAACCAGTGTTACAGCTTATGGTAACTTGTTTTTTAGAAATAATCACATTTAGCTGTCAAATGATTATAAAATTTCGTCTTATTATTTCAGATCGAAATGGCCGATTTAAAGGGAGGCCAACTCTTTTAGGTATGATTTTGTAATAAGATACCCTAATCTCTAAGTGATATTTGTTTTAGTTGCTTTCGGTTTTCAATTTTGGATGTATTTTACTCTTAGCTACAAATGTGAATAGACTACAACATGTAGGGGACTTGTGAGTTGTGACCAATTCCGTAATTAGGCAACGGTTTTTCTAATGCGTGTTAACCATGAATTCACTAATGTTTAGACCTTTCATTGGTGAAACCATGGTTAGTTCTTGTATGGTAAAAATAAAATTATATTTCATAATTAATTATTTTAATACGGTACTATACAAAATTTTGTGATTGGTCTGTTTTTCATTTTCGACCCAGTAAGTGATTTATTTTTCATTTCTTGCTCCATTAAGAGGAGCATAAGATCACTTGCTGTGGCGGAGGCACAAGCTCTTTTCCGGCACAAATAGGATTATACATCCAGTTGTATATAAGCATTGCAACCAAGGTATAAGAATCCGAACTTATATGCATATTTTCTGAGCTAATGCAAAGTTCATATTTTTAATGTGTAAATGGATGAGATCAGATACTTTCTAATAAAGCTCATATTCTTTAACATAAAGCTCAGATTCTACACCGTACAACTGGTACAACTTGTTGTATAGTCCATGAATTGCTTTTCCGGTGTCCCGGGATAGCGAAAATCACATTTGTTTTTGGGTAATTTGTCCAATTTTTAGGTAAAACGGAATAAACTTACATTTTCATTTAAAACAGCTTTAATATTTTCCTTGAAATCCCGAAAACAAAATTCTTTGAATGCGCAAAAGATCGCCGGTATATAAAATCAAACCATACAAAATAATGAGGGTCCATTTATTTGGAACTAACGAGAGAAAACGAGTCGAAAATAATGACACACAATACTCTCATCATTTTCGTCTGTCTTACTTGCGACATACAATTACCCGATAGATTTGCCGACACATTCTTACACAAATAACGCTAATTTTATTTCTGAATCGACAAATTCCCGTATCTGTCCCAAATGCCAATGTCGGAGATAAGCCACCTCAATTGCCCGATGATGATAGGACTGAAACATGATGCATGGATACATGCGACTAGACTTTTGTTCTATGAAGCTGATCAAAATGATCATACTCGGATGACAAAAATAACATTATATTTGAAATCAACACGTTATTTGCATTGAAATTAACACTATTTTGAGTTAAAACCGTCACCAGGCCAAAAACCGACTCAAAATATCTCAGATTTCAAATTCAAATTCAAATTTTGACTCAAAACCGTCACTAGGTTATTAGAATATAACCTTAGGTCTTGTTTGGTAAAACGAGCTGAAAAGGTACCTAAAACCTGAAAAAGTACCTAAAACCTGAAAAGTTAAATGAAACCTGAAAAGGTACCTGAAAATTATGACCTGAAAAGGTACCTGATTTTTATTAAAACTGTTTTGCAAACTAGCTGAAAAGGTAGCTGATATTTGGTCAAATGACGTGAAAGGACATTATATAAATGAAACGGTTGTTTGTTTTCTTATTTCCAAAATAATTGAAAGGCAAAAAGGGAAAGTAAAATAAAAACAGGTACCTGAAATCTAAAAAGTTACACTAGGTAGCTTTTCATTTCAGGTAGTTAATTTGGGCAAATAAGCTATTTGCCAAACACTGCCAAATGAATAAGCTACTTGAAATTTTTGACAAAAAAGCTACTTTTGTCAAAACATGTACCTGAAAAGACATGTCAAACAGAGCCTTAGACTTCCGACATGTTCCGGATATATTTTAACTCGAATTCTCAACTATTTAAAATAATTTTTAAACTAAACAAAACGATAGCCAAATTAATAACAAATAATCGGTAAAACGGTTAAGTAAATAAATATCGACAAAACATTAAAAAATTTCTCTTAAAAGGGTATCTTAATAAAATGTAAGACAGTTTTGCACCAATCAGTGGCGGAGTCAGGATTTGAGCTTAGAAAACGAAAAAATTTAATCAAAAACTTCGAAAATCTTGACAGACGAAGGGACGAGGGCCCCTGCTAGCCCCCTAGCTCCACCACTGAACGACATAGTAAAAGTAATGTTGTGAGTTTGTCACCATGCACACCTAGTAGCCCTTAGGCATTCCTACCACATACAATGACCTTTGTTTGAGTATAAATAACACAACATCACATGGTGGTTATTTATATGATTATATAATAAAGCTTTTAATAATTAAGCATCAAAAACATATGTGCTCAATTTCTCTAATTTAGTGTAAGAACACAACTATTATTGCTTGGCCATGGAAGCCATGAAAGATCAAAAACAAGGTGAAATAATGGTGAAATTAAACCATAAAAAGCCTGGTGGATGGAAGTCTATGCCTTATATTATAGGTTTATTTCTTTCATCTATTTCTTTGCATTTCTCTTCTCTAAAATCATTTTGATGTTCGGGTTTCATCTGGTCGTACCCAATCTCGGTACCACCCTTAGGCTCATCATCTTAGTGGTCACTTACATACTGTTGTGAGAGGGTGGTACCGAGATTGAATACACCTGGTAATAGTAACAATATATTGTTGCATTTATTGATCTAGCTATCTAGTGCATATTTGGATGAAGTTAATCATTCTCATTGCTGGTTTAGTGGCTGAGTCGGGATTTATAGTTAGGGATGAAATATTACAGGGGAGAATGAGTAATAATACAGTAAAGATAACTTTAACCAATTCTCAAAAGTTTTAGCTAAGATTTTCATTATTCAGAAGACGAGCGCCCTTACTAGTTTCCATAACTATACATATTCCCAAAACGATATTATTATGGAATGAATTCGAGTTTTGTCGTAAATAATAATAAAAGAAATGATTTGGATGGCAGGAAATGAGACATTTGAAAGACTAGCAGCATTTGGATTACTAGCAAATTTCATGGTTTATTTACGACGTGAATATCACATGGACCAAGTAGCTGCTACAAACTTCATCAATATTTATTCCGGTGTCGCTAATTTTGCGCCGGTACTCGGCGCTTTTGTTTCCGACGCTTATTTTGGTCGCTTTTGGGTTATTGCATTTGGTTCCGTCGCTTCTTTCATGGTACGCACATTTCTCATTTTTGTAACTACGCTTTGATATAAAACTTGTCATACTCCGTCTTCGATAACACTTATTTGGGTCGTCTTTCTGTAAAACGGTCTTACAGGAAACCTATATTTTCTTAAATTTTGAAGTACGAGTTTTTTTCCGAAAATAGTTAGATTTGAGGTCACAATCATAAATTAAACCACAATCATAGCCACCTGATGATTAATTATTACTACAAGAAATCATGAATCATATGATATTGTATGTCAAAGTGGGTAAAAATGTGATTTGTTAAGAGGATGGGTAAGGGACCATAAGGGTTGGTATCCCAAGTTTTGTGGATCATATCCGTCTTATTGTACGGTGTGCCAAACACTAAATATGAGTGGACCGTCTCGTCACCGGTCTGTAGGTCATTCACGATTGTTTAGTTGATCTCTTATAAAACGTTATACAATATACAGTAATTAGATAAGATTTTATACATTTCCTGTCGACCGTGTGGTCACCTCACCAATCCGTTAGTCATTCAATTCATGATTATTTACAATTCATGATTATTTAGATGATCTCTTTTAAAACGTTATACAATACTTACATAAGATTTTATACATCTTCTGTGGACCGTATGGTCACCGTTCCTTTAGTCATTCACGATTATTCAGTTGATCTCTTACAAGACGTTATACAATATACAGTTATTAGATAAGATTTTATACATCTCTCTAATCATATCAATAGTGATTTAATTTAATTGCCATGCTTAATTGTCATCCAACTACATGAAACAATAATCACATACCAAGACACATAATAATAGGTAGGTGTATATATCTAATTTCTTGTGTATATGTGTATGATTTGTATGATTTTAGGTCATTCGAAAACAATCTTTTTTGTGTTTCTAACCCATAGATAAGACTGCATACATTCGATAACCCTTATTTTACAATTTGCAGAAGTCATTAAGGCACTGAGTATAACCCTTATCCCACAATTTGCAGAAGTCGTTAAGGCACTGAGTATTGCTGTAATTATTATTGATGTTGTTGTGGACTAACCTCTAATCATTATGTTGACTACTTTTTTTTTTTTTTTTTTTTACCTTTGTCATTTTTTCAGGGCATGGTGACACTAACATTGACATCTTTTGTACCAAGCCTTAAACCACAATGGTGTCCATACAATGATCAAAAGACTCCACAATCACAATTACAACTCTTAAACTCATGTGCAAAGCCTAATAATCCACAATTAGGTGTTTTAATACTAAGTGTTGGATTATTAAGCATTGGCTCAGGGTGCATAAGACCATGTAGTATACCATTTGGTGTCGACCAATTCGATCATACTACAGAAGAAGGACGAAGAGGAATTGCTAGCTACTATAATTGGTACTACACGACTTTTACAGTCGTGGTTATGTTAACCTTAACCGTTGTTGTTTATATACAAGATTCGGTGAGTTGGGTTTGGGGTTTTGGTATTCCGACTAGTCTTATGTTTTGTTCCATTATTCTCTTCATCTTTGGGACTCGATTGTATGTTTATGTCAAACCCGAGGGAAGTGTGTTCTCTAACATTTTCCGAGTTTTTGTGGCCGCGTATAAGAAACGTCGTTTGGCACTTCCCGGTGGTGTTAAGGAGGGTGAACTTTATGATCCACCGGTGACCGGGATTTTGGATGAAAAGCTCCCCCTTACCAAACAATTCAGGTACATTGAGTTTTCAGTATCATTCTCTTACGTATATTTCAAAATCTCCTTTTTGTCTGAAAGAATTTAAAAGATATAGGCTGAACAGTGATATTGAAACTCAATACCAGCATGTGTGTGTCGTATATGATCTATTATTGTGCTCTTTTTAGTCAATTCAATTGCTTAGCTTGTTATTTTAAACTTTGTTCATGTCTAATCAAATCAATTAATGATTTCTTGTAATTGTTTCTCAGTTTCTTAAACAAAGGAGCAATAATACTAGAAGGTGAGACAAACATAGACGGTACACCAAAAGAAACAAGCAATTGGACATTGTGTAGTATTCAACACATAGAAGAGGTAAAATGCCTAATAAAAGTGCTACCAATTTGGGCATCGGGTATAGTATGCTTCACGGCCGCGGCTCAACAATCAACCTTCGCGGTGTCACAAGCGATGCTAATGAACCGTCACATTGGACCTAAGTTCCAAATCCCACCGGGGTCAATAATTGTCGTGTCCATGATGGCCGTAGGCATATGGGTTCCATTGTATGATCGATTTGTCGTGCCAATGCTACGAAAAATCACTAAACATGAGGATGGTATTAGTTTGTTACAAAGAATGGGGGTCGGACTAGTATTATCAATCGTGTCCATGGTCATAGCCGGCCTAGTCGAGCAAAGAAGGCGCGACATGTTTAATGTTAACCAAGAAATTATGTCAATTATGTGGTTAATTCCGCAATTGGCCACACTTGGATTAGCAGAAGGGTTCAATTTTATCGCGCAAATTGAGTTTTACAATAAGCAATTTCCTGAGAATTTACGTAGCTTGGCTACGTCTTTATTCTTTTGTACCGTAGCTGGGGCGAATTACTTAAGTACCGCGGTTGTGAGTATGGTCCATGAGCTTACGGGCGGGCACGGTCGACCCGATTGGTTGACTAATGATTTGAATCAAGGGAGAGTGGATTATTTCTACTATTTGCTTGGTATAATGGGTGTTTTTAACATGATTTATTTTGTAATTGTTGCCAAGAGATATAGGTACAAAGGAGCTCAAGAAGATTATAAGGTTGATTTTCATGATTTAGAGCTTGATATAGTTAAACATTGAATAAAAACACAAATTTACATTATTTCTCCTTTTTGTAATACAAGAAAAAATGATTTTATATGTATGATAGGTACTTGAAATAATATAGCTAGTTTAGTAGGCTTTTGCTTCTTTTTTATCCTTTTAAATTGTGCTTTTGTGAAATAAAAACAATAATTGTTTGTCAATCAAAATTATTTTTTTTCATCCTTGTTGCCATTGGTAAATATGTGAGGTAATTTTGAATAACGTAGTGAAATTACTTGAATAAAAAGTATTTATATATGGTTTTGTGCGTGTAAGTATATACAATTTTGTATATTTATTCTTCGTTAATAACATAATATTAGATCACTAAAAATTAAGAATTTTATAAGAAGAATATTAATTTACCGGTGTTCAAATGATATTCATCATTTTTTTGAATTAAAAACAGAATCCAGACAGAAATAAAATTCAACACACAAAAACTTCTTACATCAGAAAATCAATTAGCAAGTTTAATTTCTAAAGCGATGAGCTGAACCAAATAAAGCTAAACTGAATTATACTGAATTGAATAGAGCTGAGTTGAACCGAAATAAGTTGAAATTAAACCTAATAAATAACGGGATCATAATAGTTTAAGCTAAAAAGGCTAGAATCTATTTACAAAACAAAACAATCATCACCTAATAACTAACCTAAAAAAAACTTTTTACCAAACATGACTTCAAAATTTTTGCACTTTTTAGTAGGCAAACCCATTAAAAAGACTAAAAATCATCATTATTTTAAACTAGACAAAATACCTCATCCTATAAAAATATCACAAATTCTTATTTAAAACGGTCACTATCCGTCTTAAATTTAAGACGGATAGTGGTCTCTCACACAAATGCAAGTGGGTGGAAAATGGATATACCCACTTGCCTCCCATTTGCATTTGTGTGAGAGAGTCACTATCCATCTCAAGCTTAAGACAGATAGTGGCCGTTTTAAGCAAGACCTTCTGATACGTCTCTTGTATGAACCGACTATTATCTAATCGTACGTTAGTGCGTTAATAAAACATGAAGATATAAAAGCACATAAAGGTAGAGATAATATAAAGTTGCCATGCACAAAAGTTAGCCTTAAAGTTTTCAAAGCGTCTCCATTGTGACGGGTCGGTATTTGTGACGGGTAATGCCACTCACAAAACGAATAAAGCAAAAGGTGGGGGCACCCCTCCACTTGCTTTCCTCTCTCCTCTCATGGGTCATTTGTGAGTAAAAGTGGTACCCGTCTTCTCAAAGTGACGGATACTTTCCGTCACAAATGAGAATTGCCCAAAAGTTTTTATCACACAAATTCTCCTTTAAAACGGAACTACAGAAGTATCCGTTTTAAATTTAAAACGAGTTAAATAGTAATCCATTTATATAAATAGGACAAATATTTTTGTTATTTGATAGAGAAAAACATTTTTGTCTAATCCATATAAATGAAATATTATTTGACTTTTTTAAAATTAAGACGGATATATCCGTTTTAAGAAACGGAGACGATGTTTACAGTCAAGGTGGTGATGATAATTGAGGACAGAAATTGCATGGCTCTTGTTTAAAATCGAGAGACAAATATCGAAAGTGCAATCACTATAAGTATACAGTCTCACTGTGACATGTGTCCCAAATAGTGTCCTCCACATTTAGGTAAGGTAAATGGTTTTGGATATTTGTACTATTTTGGATTCAATATAGATTCGTTACCAGAGAAATTATGACAAGTGTAAGGTGTCGATTGGTGCCGGAGTAATCAGTGGCGGTTCTAATAGGGGTGCAGGGGGTGCACCTGCATCCCCTTTATTCTGAAATATTTACATTTTAGTTTCAATAAGATTCATAAAATGTCTAGTGGTGTAGTGGTTAGATACTTAATTTCTATTATTTTGGTCACTAGTTCAATTCCTATGACTGATATTTTTGCACTTTTATCTCATTTAGCTATAAATTAATAAATTATGACTTCAATGCTACTTAATGCCTACGTTTTAGTCATTCATTTCAGATTTGTATTAGTTATAAAATCGTTCTATTATTTTTGTTATTTTTTTTGGTAATTTCATCAATTTTTATATAAAATTTATGTTAAGGAAATCAAGAGTTAAACTTGTAGTTTTAATGCCGTGACTTTCAAATATCCTCTTATTTATTAYATTTACGATAAAATATTAAATATATRTACTCAAATATCTATTGCAATTAATTAACATAAACAAAAATATCATATTATTGGATTACAGTTATTTGGATTATAATATAAACCGTACTCTTTTCACATTAAAGAGCTATATACTTATAAATTTATACAAAGTATTTTTT
Source organism: Silene noctiflora (assembly GCA_009801015.1). Taxonomy (NCBI): domain Eukaryota; kingdom Viridiplantae; phylum Streptophyta; class Magnoliopsida; order Caryophyllales; family Caryophyllaceae; genus Silene; species Silene noctiflora. Next base: position 71,364 of record VHZZ01000068.1, on the reverse strand, counting down.
TTTTGTACCTACTCGAATGATTTGGATCAATTTTTTTATTTTTTTTTTAATCCCAAGAATTTTTGTGTTTAAATTTTAGTTCATGTCGCCGAAATCATTGTTAAGTTTTTGCACCCCCTGTGATGAAATCCTAGAATCGCCCCTACTGGAGTTGGTAGATATGAGTGGTAAGAGTTTTCATCATATTTTAAATACGAAGTAAGTTGTTAGAGGTTTAATTCCTGACTCACGTGAAAGAAGGAGATTGTCTCAACTATCGGGAGGAGATACTCCGGGTCAGCACATAGAGACTGTCTCAGCTGTCGGGATGAGATATTCCAATTTCCGAGTGGACGCAAGAGAATAAAAATATTAGTTAGTCTTATATAAGGAAGTTATACATTAATCCCCCTTATTATTAAGAAAAAAAAAATTCTCTTAGTTTTTCCCTCCAGAATAAATCTATCTTAATAAAGAAATAATTAAATTCTTTTTTAATAAACTATTATCTTTTACTTAAAATATAATATTATTATAGTTATATCTAATCTTGTAATTAAATTCAATATTATGATTTTTTTTCATTATAATAAAATAAAATTGGTATTAAATTTTAGACTTTAAATTGTTAGATTTTTTATAATAATGTAATAATGATTACATTAGAAAATAACTTAATTGAGTACATACTTAATATTAGGTTTGTAACAAAAAAAAATCATTAAAAAAAGTAGAGAAAATTATAAAATGAAATCCGTAATTCTATAGTAAAAAACATACTTTCATAACATTTTATAATTTTACTCAATTCACTTTTATTAGTTTTCAATTTCAATTTTTTTGTATCATATCAAAATACAATGAAGTGAAATATTAAATATTAATTGGGTATCGATTTAAATAATACCCTAAAAAATAAAAACTCTATAAATAACGCGCATGCATTACGCGGGATCTATACTAATACTTCTATTATGTAAAATGGATCTCAACCACAGAGAACATAGTCTACACAAATTAAAAACGTAGTTTGTAAAAGAATCTATATATACTTATAAGGCCGCGTGACATAAGTATTTGTAAAACGATCGGTACAATTAGTCTGTGCAACGTAAATTTCTTTAAATTATAATCCTCAGATTAATCAAATGATCGCCGCAAATTTTGTTCAGACGGCAACCTTTCGTTTGAAGTTTCAGACGGACATATGTGACCATTTTATAGTTAAATGTAACGACAATGGTACAGACAGTGTTATAGCTTATGTTAACTTGTTTTTCAATAGTGGTCACACCTAACTGTAAAATTGTTACAAAATCCCGTGTTATCATTTTAGACCAAAATGACCGTCTGAAACATGAGCAAGTGAATGATCTCCCATCGTAGTGTTGGACGTTGTAGTTGAAGACTATGATGGGCTTCATAAAAGGTCTGCTTCAAATTGAGTTGGGTTGAAGTGGGCTTTTGTCAGGCAATGAATTATTGGGCCTCATGACAGCCCATTACAGACTTGCAGTGCTGGACTCGGAGTATTTGTACAATTGTACCCGTTTTATTTATGCATTTTCTAAAGCTCAAATTACTTGAAATTAACTATATTTAGATTTAAATAATAATAACTATTATTTTTACTTTATTATTTTAATATTAGTATAATAATAATACTAGCAATTTAATAAAAATAACGCAATAATAACAATAACACCACCACAGTCCACCACTAACAATAATAAAAGTTGGTGCATTGAATAGGTTGAAAAATATTGAACACGAGGGCGGAGGGTGTGTGGCACGAGAATGTTACCTAGAAGGTAGGGCTGAGCAAAATTATACGATACGGTTTTATTATACGTATCCGATACGCTACACGAATTTAATTATACGGATTTCCGGATATCCGATACGGTTCTGTAAAAGCCGTATCAGATAAGGATCGGCAAAATACGAAACCGGATATACGGTATCCGATACGGTTGCGTTTTTTCTAGAATAAAATATTAAAATATATACATAAATCACAAAATAACCAATATGTTGGTGATTAAACCTTATTAATATTAAACTTTATAAGTT
>VHZZ01000067.1:361305-374801 GCA_009801015.1 Silene noctiflora | reverse complement strand
GTGAAGTGATATTTGACATATTTTAAGCTTAATAAAGATACCTCTGTGTTAAGGAAGACTTGCTGAAAAATTACAGCATCATTAAACATTGCTACTACATACAAGCGTACCGTAAATTTCACGGGTAAAGGAACTTATTGTCATTTATTAGTTTTATTTTGTTAAAAGACATCGTATACATAGTCTTTTCGAATTTTGGATTGTCACGTTGTAACCACATAATAAAAGTTGAACATTTAAATAATATTTATTTATATTTATTATTTATAGATATAACTATAATTCCATATTATGTTGTCAATAATTGAATAATCAATAAAAATTAATGAATGCTAAATATGTGATGTGGAATAAAATTTATTGCTCTTGCTAGCCTTTTAAGTATATTGTATAGATGTTCATTTGTTTTACAATGTTTTAATGATAATCTTTAAAAACATAAAATTTGGTCCGAAACTTAATTAACCGGTCATGGTTCATATTAAACCCGACCGGAGATCGAAACTTCAAAAAATGAGGACCGAAGACCATGCCTATAGTCCCGTCTGGTCCATTATTCCCATTCGGATCTAAAACTTGCTCACTCCAAGGCTCTAGGTCTCTAACTACAATGATCATTTTCTTAGCAATAGATTTTGACGAAGTATGCGTTTTTTATCTATAATATGGATTCAAAATCTCAAATACAAGCGCATGGTGTCATTTTCTTACCAATTAAGTAGAATTGAACGATGTGTTTCCTTTCTCCTCGCTCTATTACTAAGTAAGTAGGTTTCCTTTCATACTGTCATTTTTGCCTGAACTCTGAAGGCTTCAAACAGGCTATATGTGACTCTTTTACAGCTAAATGTGAGCTAGTTTAAATGGTATCAGAGTAATATTTTACTATAAAAATGTGACCCGATTTAAATGGTCACATTTTACCATGAAAATGGTCACATAAGGTCGTCTGACATGAGAATTAGTACCAAGTAAAAAAGTTGAGCATGCCACCTTCATGTGGCTTATCTGGTATACGTGGTTTGCAGGCTATCACGTATACTCAAGGATTTACCAAGTGCACAGTAACATCTGCGGGTTCCCTCCTCATTAAAAAAAATCCAAAATATTAGGGCTACGTCCACGTGCACATCACGTGACACACCCCCAACAAGGCATCAAGTCATCAACCAAAAACGATAGTCATTACGTCAGGGAAAGTAGAGCCTAATCAACCTGTATATCTTTAGATTTATTTATTTATTTATACATATAAAATATACGGACAACTTGTAATTACCAAGTTTTTAATAGCCATCGCATAATTAGAACCACAAGGAGATAACCTTTGTATCCAGAACCCAAAACCAGTGACGTTGTACAAACATTTCAGCCACCCATAAAACATTACTTTATTCACCAATGTATTATTCTGTCAGTCTTGCTTATAACCGTTGTAAGTTATAATGAAGGGATGAAAAGCACCATCGCCCTCAGAAAAAGTGTTGGTTTAGATGGATTTATACCTCCGTCGTAAATTATTCTTATTTACAACGGTTGTAAACAAGAATTTGTGTTATTCTATTTCTGGTAAGTTTTTAACCGAGGGCCGGACTGGGTCGGGCTTAGACCGCCTGGAAATTAGGATATTTTCAATATAAACTTGCTCATTTTGTCATTTTTATTGATAATATTTTTTTAAGTCGGTTATATATGTCTTAAGTGTAAAATTGGATCACATACTATCAGACAGGTTGAGGGGCAAAATTTGCCTTGTTATTCTTTTGGCGTTCTGCCTTTTTTGTCATCTAAATATTTGACTCGTTTTTATTGTTTAATACGGATATATCCATTTTTTTTTATCAATAAATCATTTTATGTTATACCTATTCATTTTAAAATTTCACGCTTTTTTATAGTTTCATAATAAATTTATTATGTCACCGTTTCGTATTTATTCAAACAAAATAATAAAGCCGGTTATAATTTAAGATATTTCTAACACCCAATTAGTCTGTGAAATAAAGGTAAAAATAAATAAGGTTATAAACGATGTTAAGTTAGGACGGTTATAAACGAGAGCAACCGAAAAATGAATAATTGACCATCATATCATACCACATCAATTTGATTGATTTTCAATTATTACCTTGTTTTGTCAGGCTATACTAACAAAATAAAAAAAATCATGAAATTTAGGGAACCACATATATATACCTGGTTTTAATATTTCTATCTTAATAAAACCAAAAAAAAACTGAAGATATTTCTATCCTTTCTACTTCTGGAAAGTTTTGTGTTTCTGATAAGTTTAAAAACATGCTGTGTACTTTTACAGGGTTTCTATCATTTTTCTTCTCTCTACACTTCAGGAATTACTGCTTATTATTTGATTCCAGAATTTGGGTATGTTTTCAAATTTGATTTTAATTAATGGGTATTTCTTAATTTCTTGAATTATATTGTGGGTTTCTCTTAATTTATGATTATGAGTAGTAATTTTGTAATTAGGGTTCTGTTTTTCTTTGCTTGCAATTCAAAATTAGCTCAAATGAGTAGTTTTATAGTTGATAATTGATTGTCGGTGGATGTTTCTGGGAATTTTGATTGTTGTTTATGATTGGTAATGATTTAGGTTTAAGTAATGAATGTGTAATTAAACCCAATTTTCTGCAAATTGGGTTTTGTTTTTAATACAACATTTTGTGAATGTTTGGGGAGTTTGAGGAATTTGATGCATGTGGGGTGTGCTTTGATACACCCTGATTTCGAGTTCTTAGGATGCGGTACCGGGTTTAGTCGTTAGTTTGATTGAATTTGCACCATTGTGTTTTTTTGGTATGTTAGATGCTTAAAACTCAAATGTCCCATTTTGTAGATGTTTCCTTTGCATTGAGGATTCAACTATAGTCAGTATGGATGAAGTAGATATGGATGAGACTACGACAGTTGGTCGAGCTGATGATGTTCGAGCACCAGGTAAAGAAGGTGAGTTTTTGAGGGAGAGTCGGAATCTGGCGGGGCCAAGTGATAGAGTTATTCGTAGGGAAGGGGAATTGAGAAGGAGCTCGGTTAGACAGTTTATGGATCTATTGAATGGAAAAGACTCTGGTAGTACTGTAAATTTAGAGGACACGACTCAAAATCCTTGTACGAGTTTTGGAGAAAACGGGGAGGAGAGAGTTCAAGAGCTAACTTTAGGTCATTGCCATTCTGGTTTTCCCATGATGAATGAGGGCCAAATGATGGAGGAAATGTTGAATGAGGGGCAATATGGAGAACGACGGGGGGTCACATTTGATACTGGAACTAAACCCAAACATCCTAATCGGAAGGAAAAATCTCCAGCAATGTCAACAATGGATGTTTCAACTGGAGAACGAGCTGGTCAAAATGTCAATCTAAATCTTAATCCGTCAACTTACAATGGAAGTAACGAATCTCCCAGGGATGCAGTATCTTCTGGTGGGATGAGGATGAAGATTATATCCAAATCTACTGGATATCCTGAATACTTTGTGAAGAACAGCTTAAAGGGTAAGGGGGTCTTCTGCAATGGCCCCATTTCTGTTGGTGTGGAAGGCAACCCTCAGGAGAGTCCTTGTATCCCCTCAATAAGTCCTTCACCTCATGGCTCTAGTACCCGCGACCTCAGTGGAAGTCACGCGTTTGCCAATGATGGAATCAGTTTGAGGGAGTGGATGAAATCGGGTAAGCTACAGAAAGCTGACAGGATGTGTATTTTCAAAGAGATTCTTGATCTGGTGCGTTTTCTTCACTCAGACGGCAAAGTATTGGTAGACTTACGTCCATCTTGTTTTAGATTGTTACCCTCAAGAAAGATTCGTTATTGTGGGCGCTTATCGATGTCGGAAGAAATGTGTGGGAGTATAATTCGCAAGGAAGTTGTTAAGTCACAATCTCTCAAAAGGCCACTAGAGCAGGGTATGTCGCGCTTCTCTGATTTGGGTGCGAAACACCAAAAATCCACCAATAATGTGAATTTTTACAAGATGAAGCCACAGTCTGAACTTCCTCGTGGCCTGACATCGATAACAAATGAGTTTGATGCTAATCTTGCTGGTTCAGGAGATTCTACAAGTCAAGGCAACTTAAGCAGGCTACAACATGCATTTTCTGTTGTTGATCAGTTGGAAGAGAAGTGGTATAGAACTCCTGAAGATATTTTTGGCAGGGGATGCACTTCATCATCAAATATCTACTGTCTCGGTGTATTATTATTTGAGGTGTGGAGAATTTTCTATACAATACTTTTTCTCATTCAGCATTGTGTAATGCACTCTTTTAATGTTTATGGAAGCCATTCGAAATTCAAAACGTTTTGTTTTAAACCATCCCGTTTGTGGGCTCTGAAAGTGCACTCTCTTCAGCCCGCATAGTTAAACCGAACATTTAGACAACCATCAAATTATTCTATGTTTAAATGCTTCGAAATGGATTAAGTGGGCTTATATTCTTTCTTTTTTCCACTTTTGCCCGGGTTTCTGAAGTTGCTCACACCACCACCTTTGCCATGACAAATTTAGGTATATTAGTCTCTTGTTATATAAATTTGACCTTGAAATTGAATGCCCGAGTTTCTGTGTGCTAGCTACTCAGCAATTTTCACTCTGCGGAACTGCATGCTGCGGCAATGTCAGATTTGCGTCACAGGATTCTTCCACCAAACTTCCTATCGGAAAACCCAAAAGAAGCTGGGTTTTGTCTTTGGCTGCTTCATCCTGAACCTTCACTTCGTCCAACAGCTAGGTAATGTGCTTAATGCTGCCCCATCCCGGCTTCCTCACTCATCATGATGCTTGACTTGTTGAGTATGGTAAGATAAGTGTGTAGGTGTTACTCAAATTATCAGTAGTCTAGCGAAATTACTCCTACTGATAAAGTGATAATTACCTCTTTGTTTTTACGAAATTGTATGCATGAATTACAATAAGTTGGTAACAAACTAACTGATTTTCGCTACTTAGAGAAACAAAAAAAACTACTACTTTGTGGTGGTCTTCTCCCATCAATGATTGCAGACATTCTGTGGTGGGTAAAATTGAAGTGTCATTTTTTACTCAACTCCAGTACAGGTAGATGCACACTTTTAAATTTATCAAGCTAATTGAAATGCAACACTGAACAACAATTGTTAGTTGTAACTCTACAATACATGCTTTAAGAGGGATATTCCTTATGCTCTTAGTTGGCTTATTGAACTCATTGCATTTGTACCTAAGACAGTTAACTTCTCATGAATATATCTTGTCAACTCATGTTTTTTGAGTTTCTTAAGTTACCTCTGTTGATATTTTTTTGACAATCAGCAAATATTAGTTACAGGGAATTGTGCTCGATAAGTATGTGAAAGACTTGTGTTTCTTGATTTGTGCTCTTATATGGAATTATCTTCCGAGAATTTTTCAAATGATGAAAAAGCACATTCCATGTTCTAACCGTGGGTTGTTGTTGATCAGTGATATTTTACAATCAGAAGTCATTTGTGGACTGCAAGATTTTTGTGGGGATGATAATTTATCAATAATTGAAGAAGATGAAGGGGAATCAGAGCTCTTGTTACATTTTCTAATGTCCATGAAAGAACAAAAGCAAAAACGAGCTTCAAAGTTGATGGTGGACCTTGGGTGTATCGAAGCCGATGTCAAAGAATTAGAGAAAAGACATCTATTGGAGGCTCCTATGAGCCTAATGTGTTCACATGATGACTTTCTTTATGCAAGGGAAAGAGTTCCTTGCAATGAAGATATAGGTGACTCTAGGATTTCGAAGAATGTTGATCATCTTGAAAAAGCCTACTTTTCAGCAAGATCGCGAATGCATGATTCTACCAGTGATTTCGTGCTTCGTAAGGATAACGATTTACTTCATAATCGAGAGAATTGGTGTGTGGGTGGTAGAGAAGAACAACAACATAACCACATTGATGAACGAGGAGCCTTCTTTGATGGTTTATGCAAGTATGCTCGTTATAGTAAGCTGGAAGTTTGTGGAACTCTAAGAAATAGAGAAATTACCAACTCTACCAATGTCATTTGCTCTTTGAGTTTTGATCGGGATGAGGACTACTTTGCAGCTGCTGGTGTATCAAAAAAAATAAAGATTTTTGATTTCCAAGCTCTTTGTGATGATTCTGTTGATATTCATTATCCAATGATCGAGATGTCCAATACATCAAAGTTGAGTTGTGTTTGCTGGAATAGCTACGTTAGAAATTACTTGGCTTCAACTGACTATGATGGTATTGTGAAGGTAAGCAAATATTTTGGAAGTAAAAACAATATTGTACCCAATATATTGCTTTTAATAAGAGTGTGGTATGTTTATGCTTAACAATGTAAATCTTAGTTTTTATTGGCATTTGACAGAGCTCCCTTCTAGAGATGCCATTGGGGCGGAGTGGGTGCGGATGAAGGGTATCCTGCACCCGCATCTGCGAACTATAATGCGTACCCACACCCACCCCGTGGGTACCCATTGACCCGCCAAATTACCCTTGTCCTCAAAAAAACAATTTTTAAAAATATATTTCATAAATCTAAAACGTACTAGCCTCGTACAACTTATACAAATAAATCTCCGTAAAGGAGTCTGAAATAGTTTTAACATTCAATCAACTAGTACATGAGTTTTTTAAACAATGAAATAACAAAGCTAACTTACATAAGTAATGATATTTCTCTTTTTGATTAGTTTAGACTTCATTTTTTTGAAGTTAATAAATTTTTTATTTGTTATACTCCGTGGTATAATTATTATGTATAATAGTGTATTAATAAGTGGGTCGGAGATGGGTAAAACGGGTATAAGCGGGGTTGGGTGGGTGTGGATATTTGGCGGGTCTCATGTGATACCCGCCCCACAACCCACGACGGATGACACTTTTGATACCCATCCCCGCCCCACCACTCATGAAATCATTACCCGCATCCGCCTCCAATAAGACGGGTGCGGGGCGAGATGCACCAAAACCGCCTCAATGGCATTCCTACTCCCTTCCACGTCCACTTCCGCTGATGTTAACTATCATGCTTTATTTGTATTAATTCCAGCTATGGGATGCGAGCACTGGTCAAAGCTTTTCACAGTATGCTGAGCACGAAAAAAGGGCATGGTCTGTTGATTTTTCTCCGTTGGATCCCACAAGACTAGCTAGTGGAAGTGATGATTGCTGTGTCAAACTTTGGAGTATCAATGAGGTAACTTCGTTCATCATTACCATCATTCATTTTCTGTTTTTGTATGGCATCTTGGCACTGTCTATGAATGTACTTTTTTCATTACGAAATCAAAATAACGTAATATTTATGACCATGTGTACGTTTAGCTTTTGTTATGAATAATTCTTTTGACCTATGAAGTCGAGAAGTATGTCCATTTCAATTGGAGGCAGATAGTCACTACTCTTTGGTTGTGCATCTTAATGGAATATAACAAAATTGCTTACTAAAATATTTGCACTTCTTTTTGTTGCGACGTATTAGCCTTTTAATGTGTTTTTAAAGTTAGTCTTTTAATGCTTTTTCATTGTGGGTCATATAGAAACAGTTCTACACTTCTGTATATTAAGGGTTCCCCTAAATTCATGGAGTGAATATACGGGGACATGTAGGTTATACAAACCTTGACCCTAGCTGCTGTCTTGCGGTCCCCGTTTAAAGATTTTGCAGCACAACAGAAAGGGTCTTCTTGGTATAGAGCCCATATCTTCCGTGTTTTAGTTGATTGCTCCCATGAAAAAGTTTGCACCCTATATTAACGGGGTAGGGCAGTGTACATCAGACCCAGTCATCTCGCCATTTATTTGTGGGAGCCCTTACTAGCACTGAGAAATTTTTTGATTATCTGAACCAATCCGATATCCGCTTCGAATCTGATCGGAAGTTATTGGTATATGATCCAAAAATTAAGTTTGGGTCAGACTTCATATCGAACCTCTAACAGAACAACCACCCAAAAATTAAGTTATGATATATGATCCAAAAATTCAGGTGTTTTGCCTTGTCATATTGAGGATCCTAATTTTTCTTTCAATCTTGGACAGAAAAATTGTTTGCGCACAATACGGAACATTGCAAATGTGTGCTGCGTTCAGTTTTCTTCTCATTCTTCTAATTTGCTGGCCTTTGGGTCTGCTGATTACAAGATATATTGTTATGATCTTAGAAATGCTAATGTACCGTGGTGTGTATTGGGTGGTCATGATAAGGCGGTGAGTTATGTCAAATTTGTTGACTCCTCAACTCTTGTCTCTGCATCAACCGACAACACACTGAAGCTTTGGGACCTAAATCGATCTAGGTCTCTTGGGTTGTCCACGAATGCTTGCAGTTTAACCCTCAAAGGACATACTAATGAAAAGGTCAGTAATAGTATCATGTGCTTGGATTGCATGTGTCACTTGATTTGGATTGTAAAACCAAATTTTTTTTAACAACTCTAGTAGAAAGTGTAATTGAGGTTTCATTTATACTCTTGCAGAATTTTGTGGGAATGTCGGTTTCTGATGGGTACATAGCTTGCGGTTCCGAAACAAACGAGGTAATCTTTCTCCCTCCCTCAATCAGTGTAATTTGTGGCCAAGGCCAAACTAAGGATATAAGAACATTACTCCTTGGCTTCAAGTGTTCTCACAAGCGCTGAGGTCAAGGGGTCGAATGTACCTAACCTTATTCCTATCAGTCCTATATATTACAAAGAGTTGTTTCCGAATGACTCAAAATGAAAATAGTGCCGACAATCACCTCGAATGACTGCTACTTAACAATAAATAGAAGCACAACTAGTTTAGTGACCCATTTTACTTAGTTCAACCACAATCTTTGAACAAACAAATAATAAGTCTTTGGTTCCATTGAATGGAAATGGATCAAGGATGTTATCAACGGAAAAAGAACTTGATGAATCCGTTTTTTAAACACACGGAAATTTATAAGAGGGCTTACACGTGAGACCATTAGTCCAACCCATTAACTCATACTCCCCAGTCCCTTCAACTTTTCCATCTTACCCCAGTTTTCAAAATTTCCCTCACAAATATAAATGAGAAATGGGTTTAAATAGTAAAAAGTGGAGGAAGTACATTATTTTTTCAAAACAACCTACTCATTGATTAACTGGATTTATTTTAGGCTTGGCATTCTGCTCTATGGAGTTGATTAACAGAAGTGAGGAGTCTTTCTGTACCAATGTCAGATGGCAGTTTATTTCCTGACTGTGTTTCCTTTTTCAGTTACTTTTCTAACGATTTGTATCTTTCTTGACGTGGTCATCTGACAAATTGTGTCTGTGTGTAGGTCTATACTTACTATAGATCCCTTCCAATGCCAATCACGTCGCACAAATTTGGCTCCATCGATCCAATAACCGGAAAAGAGACAGATGATGACAATGGCCAGTTTGTTTCCAGTGTCTGCTGGAAGGGTAAATCTAATCAGCTTGTCGCTGCCAACTCCACTGGGTGTATAAAGGTGTTACAAATGGTCTAAGATTTGAATTTCTGTAGATCATTCAACCATTTGTCATTTAACTGCAGTACATGTGCTGCTCTGGAGCCTTCCATTATTTGTTCAGAAAGACAATGTACACATCACTTGTTCCAGCATCTTTCCTTCCAAGACGATGACTGAACGCTAACATCATTGTGGGTATCTTATGGATTGATCTCATCGGAGCGACCTGGCAGAAACTATGTTACTCGGACTCCGTCATAAGTATGAGACAGTCTTATGATAAGGTCATTATGGAACTGACTGTATAATAAGGTGGTTATACTTTATTTCACTGTTTATGAGTTAGTGGGTAGATAGGTAGCATGTTTAGTTAAGAGGGTTGGTCCTACAGTAAAGTAGCACAGTGTACGCAACATAGGGTAATTCATATGAAGAGTTAAACTAACCTAGGGTAAAAGAGAATCTACCCCGGAGTTGTTACTAGATAAAGAGTTACTAGCAGTAAAAGGTGGCCCTCTGAAGTGATACATGGAAGCAAGGGGGCTTTTATCTGCAACATTAGCCACCCGAGCTTATGGTAAGATTTCCTTCATATGTATCTGAGTTTGTAGGATCAGTTCATTTCTGTAATGTTATTTATGTGCAGCGACTTTGTGCAGTTGATAGAGGCGGCCATCTGTTCGAGTGTACAGTTGAAAGGGTCTTTGGCAGTGGGTGTACAGTCCTGCAAACTTACAGCGTGTAAATACTAGGCTTCCCTCATGGAGAAAAATGGACTTCAGCTAGTCTTACGACTTCGTTAGACATTAGTTTATTTCTTTATTTTTTTTGCTCTCTTTTAAGCCTCTGTGGACTCCTCAGATCATCACTATTTGTTTTCTGTTTTGTGGGAAATGATTGTTTACATATTAATTAATAATTGCAATCCTGGTGCAAGGTCCACTAGTAAAAGTTGTGGTCTAATGTGAGTTTCCTTTCTTATATGTGCAAAATCTATGCACCATCCACCACATTGGCAATTCTCATTTGTGACGGAAGGTATCCGTCACTTTGAGAAGACGGGTACCAAATTGTGAGACAAAAGACCCATGAGAGGAGAGAGGAAAGCAAGTGGAGGGGTGCCCCCACCTTTTGCTTTATTCGTTTTGTGAGTGGCATTACCCGTCACAAATACCGACCCGTCACAAGGGAGACGCTTTGCCACCACATTAGCTACTGGTGTTTCCATGACACAAGAAATCAAACTCCTTTTTGTATGATGCAGATGTGTGTGACTCTCTGTATATAAACATCGATCGATTATCGCAGGAACATAAATGACATGATCATAAAAACAGCCTTACCAAAAATAACTAAGATTGAATAAAAATGGGAACTTTTCTTGGGCATTTTGTACCTGGTTTGGCTCTGATCACTCTTGGTTTATGGCACACTGTCAACACCATAAGATGTTATTACCTCAAWGGCCCTACCAATTTCGTGTCTAGATTTTGGTACCCATTTAACCATTCTGTCTTTAAGGTCAGAGAGCTTGAACTCATCCTCATCCTTTTCTTCTCAGTCCTAGCAATCATCCTCCAAGTCTTTGATTACCCATCTTTTCATGTAATATTCGAGCTCGACAATTTTGAGCATGCAACCATGTTTCTACACCTTGCYATCTTCACAGGATTTGCCCTGTGCGCAGAATTAACTCATATTTCAGAGTGCGTATCAGGTGTAATCGGAATGTTGGGTGCATCCGTCTTCTGTCAGGAACTATTTCTGCTTCACTTTCACTCGACGGACCATGTCGGCCTTGAAGGCTGCTACCATGGCCTGCTACAACTCATTGTCTTAACATCTGTGATTTCGGCCTTAGCCACCACTTTCTTCCCTGCCAGTTTCCAGTCTGCACTCCTCCTTTCAATATCTGTAGTTTTTCAAGGGTGCTGGTTTGTGAACATGGGGTTTATGCTGTGGGTGCCCAAGTTGGCACCACAGGGTTGCTTCGGGCAGAAAAATACAGTTGGTGGTGAAATGGTTCATGGGGGGGCAATAACTTGTGAGTCACCTGAGGCTGATTTTAGGGCAAGAGCACTAGCTAATCTGCAATTCAGTTGGATACTTGCAGGAATCTTGGTTTTTACAGGACTTTCATCCATGATTCTCGCCGGAAAGCGTTCTGGAGTCCGCCAATTGAAAGTGTATGAACAACTTCAGACTAGAACCTCAGATTCTACGACAACCATCAACTTCAAACAACCTCTTGATGTTTAGATATTTGATATCCCGTTATACACCATTTTCGACAATTCTAATGCATCAGAAACTTTAAAGACTTAAGTAATTCACAACTTTGTATGTTGGTTTCTCTGTTACTAATCATCATGACAACTCTCTGTTCTAAGAAGCATTAACACATTTTTACACTTTAAAATAATTCACTTGTAGCGAAGTGATGCCTTGTTTTAGGAGCGGAGATCTTCAACAACGATGCCTTGTTTGTTTTTACACAACACTTGACCGAATTAGGGAACTATAAGTAACAAGAGTGGGATTAAAACTAGAGGCGGCAATCATAGACACGAACCCGACACGAAATTAGTGGGTTAGGGTCAAGACGTGAATCATTTAAATAATTGGGTTGACACGACATGATTTGAAACTTAAATGGGTTGGGTTAGGGTTAATGTCTTTTGATACGAACCCGACACGAATAACCCATTTATTTAAAATTGTCATTATATATTTGGCTTGAGTCAATAATTTCATAAAACAACTTAAAATTAGCATTTTCATTCATCATTTTTTGGATAATAGGGTTATAAAACGTAATTTATTGTATTAGTTTATTGGGTTAAACGGGTTAAGGGGGTTAAAAATGATCTGCTTAAAAATAAATGGGTTACACAAGTCGGGTTGGGTTATAGAAAAATTAAATGGGTCGGGTTAGGGTTGAGACAAATGACCCGTTTATATAATTGGATCGGGTTAGGGTTGGGGTAGTGGTGACCCGTTTAATATTGACACGAACACCAACACGACACGACACGACCTATTTGTCAGGTCTAATTAAAACAAATGCCAGTCATCTCATCTCGAACCTTATCAAGTGCATCTTTCAATTCACCTATCTTGTTATACCATCCATGTAAATAAGATTGTTCACAATCCCCCTCTTCTTCATCTCGTCAAGAAGTTTCCGAGCTTTAAAGACATTAAGAGCTTTCATCTCTTATTAATGTGTAAGAGTTGTCAGCTCTATTAATTCTGAGACTTTTTGTCGTGTTTCCATTAATTTTCTTACTGACGATTTTAAATGATGATCCATATTAGTTGAACTACAAATAGTTCGTATTAACTATTTAGGCTTTATCGTCGTTGTTTTTAGAATAAACTAGATTATGGAGGGTAGAGGCTCGCATGGAGGGTGATAACAATATAGAGACTTCTAATTGTGTTACGTAATCTTTCCTAATTGTCGTCCTAGATCTTGTAGTTATTGTCTTTCCTATTGTTTATATTTTCTTATTATTGTCTTGCTAATATTCTTTGTAATCTTTCATAGCTAGATTTAGTTGCCTTAGTCCATCTTTTGTAATTGTATAAATACTTGGTTTTCTCATCAATAATATTCAAGCTTTCTAATTACACTTGGACTAACATCTCTCTAAAATTAAAGCTCTAACCTCTCTCTACAAAACATATCCCAAAAAATCAAACTTTGCTACCTCCACCTTCCCCACCCCCCCACCGTTCCTTCTCTGCCTGCTCCGTCGCCGGAGATGGGGCCGTCCTGGCCTATCTCCGGTGACGATCTCTCCCTCCCTCTCAAATTTTAAATCTTTTACCCCAGATTTTTTCTAATTCCGACTTGATTTTGGTTTGGACCTGTTTTATTCATGGGTCTTGCGATCGCTTGGTGGTTTTGTCTGTTGATGTCGTGATGTTGCTTTCTCCGGTTCCCCTCTTGCGTCGTCTGTCTCTTTTTCGGTGGTTTCTGTGCATGCATGGTCCGGGGGAGATGTTTCCCCTTCCCCTCGTCCCCTTCCCCCATCTCCC
>VHZZ01000067.1:334938-350525 GCA_009801015.1 Silene noctiflora | reverse complement strand
TTCGTCAACTCGATGTCAATAACGCGTTCCTTCAAGGTTCCCTCACTGAAACCGTGTATATGAGCCAGCCCCCGGGCTTCATTGAGCCTTCCTGTCCTACTCATGTGTGCCAACTCAAGAAAGCAATCTATGGCCTAAAGCAAGCTCCTCGAGCTTGGTACACGGAGTTAAAGTCCTATCTTCTCTCCTTTGGCTTTGTGGTATCCGTCTCTGACTCCTCACTCTTCCTCTACAATCACAGTTCCTATACTCTCTATCCTCTTGTGTATGTTGACGACATTATCGTCACTGGCTCCTCTTCATCTCCAGTTTAGCAACCCGATTTTCTCTAAAGGATTTGGGTCCCCTCTCTTACTTTCTCGGTGTAGAGGTCACTCCCAATGTCGCTGGTCTTCATCTTACTCAAACAAAATACATTTATGACCTATTATCTCGCTATGGCATGCTCGATGCTAAGCCCCTACCCACTCCACTTGCTACCTATCCCACCCTGACCCTTACCCATGGCTCTCCCATCTCCAATCCTACTGACTATCGTGCCATCGTTGGAAGCTTGCAGTACTTGTCCATTACTCGCCCTAATATTGCCTTTACGGTTAACAAATTAGCTCAGTTTTTGCAGGTTCCTCGTGATACTCATTGGGTAGCTTTGAAGCGCTTGCTTCGCTATCTAAAGGGTACTCTTACTCTTGGTATACAGTTACATCGTCACAATCCCTTGTCCTTACATGCCTTTTGTGATGCGGATTGGGCCGGTGACAAGGATGATTATGTTTCTACCTCCGGCTATGTTGTCTTTCTCAGACGTACACCCATTTCTTAGTCTTCAAAGAAGCAACGCGCTTTAGCTCGCTCTTCCACTGAAGCCGAGTTCCGTGCTATTGTCGATACTACATCTGAACTCCTTTGGCTATGGTCCCTACTGACTGAACTCTGGTTGCCCTTGCTTTCCTCTCCGACTATTTATTGCGATAATTTGAGTGCAACACATTATTCTGCCAATCCGGTTTTTCACTCAAGGATGAAACATTTAGCTATTGCCTTTCATTTGTACGAGAACAAGTGCAAGCTGGTGCTATTCGTGTTGCTCATATTTCTAGCTTGGATCAACTTGTTGATGCTCTTACTAAACCACTGTCTCGTGCTCGTTTTTGTCTTCTCGTTTCCAAGATTGGTCTTCTCTTCGGTTCGTCCATCTTGCGGGATCGTGATAACAATATAGAAACTTCTAATTGTGTTACGTAATCTTTCCTAATTGTCGTCCTAGATCTTGTAGTTATTGTCTTTCMTATTGTTTATATTTTCTTATTATTGTCTTGCTAATATTCTTTGTAATCTTTCATAGCTAGATTTAGTTGCCTTAGTCCATCTTTTGTAATTGTATAAATACTTGGTTTTCTCATCAATAATATTCAAGCTTTCGCATAACTCTTATTGAGGGATCCTGTTATTCATAAAAATTATTGTGAATCTCAATTTCTCATTGATTGAGAAGTACGATGATATGGTACACCGAGAGAATGGAATTTTGATTTTCCTCATTAACTTTGCTATTAGTTAACTAGTGTAGATCCCGCACATTTGCGGTATATATAGAGGTTTTGTTTTTTTTGTTATTATTTAAATATTTTACAATAATACATCATTAATTTGTCGTATACCTCACTATATTTCGATATGAGGAAAAAAAATGAACTATGAACTAATCAATAAAATTTAGTAAAGTTATAAAATGTGTGTAATGAATTTTTTTTCTTTAACATAAAACTAACGATTACAAATAATAAATTTTCTCAAATTACATTAATGATTTTTTTTTATGAAGCTAATAATATCAGTTTAATGTTTTGGTTTATACAAAATGAGTCAAGTCACTCTCTAATATATAATACTCCGTAATACATAACAGAAATTGAGAAATTTACAATTTATAAATTATAGTGAATTTATCTTATTTTAATTAAAATTTTATAATTTAGATTTTGAAGAAAATATTACTATTTAATTAAAAGATTATATTTTGATGAAATGATAATAATAAAGAAAAACAGTCTTCTCGATTCCTTATTTAGTTGATGCCTTGTGGAGGGAAAACTTTGGAGAATTTTCTAGTATATAGGGAGATTTAATCCTCCGCAATTATCATAAGACGAAATAAACCAATAAAATGACGGTCACACAATAAAACCGTATTTACCTTATTGGCCCCCACTCCACTACACTTCCACTCCATCTTTCTCTGAGCTCCGAGTTGCGATTTCCAGATCGTATGCTTAATATTCTCCCTCTTACATGACTTTCTTCCCTCAAATTTTCCCCAATTCCTTAATTGTTCTTCGAAACCCATCAATTTCCCCCTTTATCAAACCCTAAATTTGATGAAACTAGCTAATTACTAAGTAAAAAGGAATTAAATTGCTACATTTCTGGAGATGCAGTGGTACTTCGTAGCTGCTCTTCTCACCATTCTCACTAGTTCTCAGGTCTCCTTCTCTCTCTTTTTTTTTCGTTAATTAATTAATTTTATGTTGAATTTTTGAGCCTTGTGTACATGTAATTTGATTAATTGATCAAGTATTACCCTGAGATTCTGCTTGTGGTAATTATTGATAACAAGAATCGCAAATTTAGGGAAGAATTGTTGCTTAGAGTATGCAGTTTTCGTCAAAATTGATCACCTTTTTGTTCGGCAGTGGCCGCTTTTAGTGATCAGGCTATAAGAACATGAATAATAACTTAGAACTCTAGAAGGGATGTTGGCGTCCGATTGGGAGGTGTAGATGTAATTATTCTTTGTGCGGATTGCGATTTTGCGTACAATTGTTGCATACAATCTGCAGTTTTCTTCGCAACATTGTGGCGCTTTTTGGTGACTATATTACTGGAACAAGGACAATAATCTAGTAGGGATGCTACTGTCGGGTTGGGAGGAGTAGACGTTGTAAGGTTATTCGTCTTCACCTTTTTAGAATTGATCTTCCTTGAGTTGAGTTGAGCTGTAGTGAACGCACTTGTAGTGTTGCTCTTGGTAACTGGAGACTAATGAAGAAGTTATAATGGAACAGTATTGGTATCCTTGCTGTAGAATTGCCGGAACTAGGAACCTTGGGGTACGTTTCATGAAGCTGATTATTGTACTTGAGATCGTATGTAAAGTGCATCTTATGAGTGTATTGAACATGTAAGAAATAGATTTTAGTCTGGACTTTTAACTGTGAGGTAGTCAAAAGGGTATCCAAACACTAGGATTGTCATTGTCATTGATGTTGGGAGATCTGAGAGGAATAACACTATATGAGAGAAAGAGCGAGAGAGATTGATTGGCAACGTAGATAACACTCATTTTTTAAATTCCAGGTTATGATTTATAAAGCATATGTCAAAGGCCATAACCTATTCTTGTGAGAGTTTTTTGGCCCTATAAATATTTATTGGGACAATGGTTTGAAACATTTTGCTCCAGCGTCTTAGATGACTTCTCACTTAGTGTCATAGTGACACCATGCCGTGTAGCTATAATCTAAATATCATGCTCATGTGATTTCTATAAAACATGGACATCAACATTTAGCCAACACCCCTAAATGAACCTCCCATATTGGCAAGGTAAGGAAGGTGGATAAGATGTATGCAACCCTCCCCTTGTGATTAGGTCTCAGAGGCGGTTTCTTGTATAATCTTGATGAAAATGTATAGATTTTAGACAAGTTCCTCATAAGTAAGAAGTGTTAATATTATAATGGTTCATTTTAATTTTGTCCCCCATTTTTTCAAAGTCAAAAAATAACCGGGACTTGTTATAATCGTACTGTGGATCTTCATACCGATATACTGTCAAACTCGGCACTTAGATATACATGGTCAGACCTGGCACTTAGGTGACCCAAAAGGACTCCTATGTAGTGTATGAGTTGGTGATAATAACCGGAACTTATTCTAAGGTAGTTACCCGGGATGATTTTGAAGGGCACACTTGAGATGTTTCATAAGGCATGGTGTCATAATTGATTGAAAATTGTCCGGAAGATCATGTGTTGACATTGACTATGGTTATAGCAATTAATCTAATACACGCTATATAATGGTTTATCAACTATAAGTAATCTTCAACATTACCTTGTCAGGGCACTCTGGATCAAAATATTTTTTACACATAGCATGTGGCAAAAGAAGTAGTCGTAGAGTGTCTATGAGTTGGTGCCTTGGTGGTGACCAATTCGACTTATTCTCAAATAGTCGCTCAAGGCGTCATCTGGATGGTGTCAGAATCAATTGAAATTTATTGAGAACCATCCTAAGGACTCAAATTGATTGGAGAGATAGCAATTGATCCATTATCAAATAATATATTAGTACATCTGATTTGTTTTACTGTTCAGCTGTTAGCCAGATCAAACACTGTTGTGCATTTGAATGGGCACCCATGTGCTACAAAAATATTCCTAAGATGGTGGCTGCTAGTGCAAATTTGAACTTACTGTACTATTCCGCATATCATTAGGGCCGACTTTGATGGTTATGTAAATATGTAATAATAGTCGTTCGAGGCCATTTCACGGGGCACAGTGCTGAAATATTTAGGTTTTTGCTGTGCTTATGGCAGGGCATTTTGACTACCTTATCTCAGAGTAACAGAGGCTATAAATATGACTATGCAACTGTTCCATTTCTCGCTGAGGTGTTCAAGGTATGTCCTGCACTTTCTCTTCTTTTAGACGGAGATCTAAATTTTAAACTCCCTAGCAATTTCATTGATGGATCCTACTCTTCTGTTTTGTTTGCGCTGGTAATTAGTTGCTGGTATCTAGCTTACTGCTTTGGAAGGAAATACGGACATCACATACTGTGAGGATGACTACTGATTGGAAGACTGTGCTCCTGTTTCCTATCCCATCAGTTATATATCTAATTCACAACAATGTTCAGTTTGCTACCCTCACTTATGTGGATACATCTACGTATCAAATCATGGGTAATCTAAAGATCGTCTCTACTGGAATATTGTTCAGGTGCTTGTGCTTTCCGATTTCCTTTATGTAATTTGTGTATTTTGTTTGAGGATAATTTCAGCTGCAATTATTTGTGCTATATAAGTTACATTGAGGATTCTTATTGTAGGTTATTTTTGAAGAAAAAACTATCTAACTTGCAGTGGATGGGAATTATGCTGTTGGCGGTTGGTACAACGACAAGCCAGGTTATCACTCCCTCCTTCGCAAATGCATAAATTGAAGCATGCTCAAGATTGTTCATGAAAATGTATGACAATACCTGTAAGAAGCATGATTACAAATTTTGCGGGATTGTCTGGTCTCTTTGCTTATACAGTCTTTTTTTTTTTTTTTTCCTCCAAACGAATGTTAATTCTGTCTGCAACAACTGCTAGTCAGCAGCCCAAAAGTGTAAATGGAACGTAATCAAGAAAAAAAAGGGATTTTTGTAGAGTGTCGTTTACACTTTTGGGTTATTTTAAGGAAAAATCTTGTCTTTAAGCTTAAATGAAGTGCCCGAGTGTCCTACGACTCCTACCCAGTCAGAAGGTCTAGTGTCAAATGTGATTAAGTGAGATTATGTAAAGAGTTAAAGTGAGTAAGATTGACAAACAACAGAGTTTTTCACTGGGATTAAATTTGAATTCACAAAAATCTGAAAGCAATTAGTATCATATACTAACATGTTCGGGTTCGATAATTATGATATCCTCTTGCTTCTCTGAGATTCTAAACTAGCGTAACTGTGCTGAGGGAACTATTATTCACCGAAATATCTATCTGTGGTGTTAGTATAGGTCAAAGGTTGTGGAGAGCCATCATGCGACTCTCTTTTCTCAGCTCCAATCCAGGGTTATATGTTGGGAATCTTGTCTGCTTGCCTGTCAGCGTTGGCAGGTGTCTATACTGAGTTTCTCATGAAGAAAAACAATGACAGCCTATACTGGCAAAATGTGCAACTCTATACGTAGGTATCTCTGCTTTGCCAACAAATGCTTAAAACTTGTACCTGCATGTCAGTTGTTGTATTATTTCTCGTATAGAGTTAGTGGCAGAGAGAGCATATTTGGGTTATGGTTAGATTTAACCTGGTTTAACAAAACATGAGGTTTACACGTTAACATTAATATTTGATTTTAAATTTGAATCTTAATATTCCTCTAGAATTCTATGGTATTTCACAAGTAACCTCATTTATGAAGTTTGGGAACCTTTGTGTTGGTGCATTTCACAAGTGAATTATACGTTCAGATTTCTAGTTGATTTAGGCATTAGCTATCATAAAGTGGATTGTATTAAATTGTAACCTTGTTTGTATAGGCCATAGGGACATACAATGGTAATGCAATTTGTAGTGCAATTTTCATTGTTTGTCATCTGAAACGGGCCTTTTGTATTTCTAATAATGGGTAAGGTACTGTATATATGACCTCCTTATCCCATCATAGGCAGGAGCCTTGGAAGCACTGAATTAGTGATGATTGTTTTCGGGAAGTGTAGACTAGTGCTAACTCAATTTCTTCTGTGAAGTTAGTTAACAAGTCAAGCTAACTTACACGATCTCATATTTCAGATTTGGTGCACTTTTTAATCTGGCACGCCTAGTTGTAGATGATTTCAGAAGTGGATTTGAAAAGGGACCTTGGTGGCAACGTCTTTTTGATGGATATAGTTTGACGACCTGGCTGGTGGTTCTGAATTTAGGGTCTTCAGGGTTGCTAGTTTCATGGCTAATGAAGTATGCAGATAATATTGTGAAGGTAAGTACAACTTTGTATAATCGAATATGTTTGTGACTCTGGTGCCAAAAGCACTTTTAAGACAAGGCTGGATCATTAAATTAACAAGCAAAATGAAAAACTAACTTGCCGGATTTCATGTCCTTCTGAAGAGTATATATCGTCTAAGCTCTTCAAGAACATTTACACTTTCAGGTGTATTCCTCTTCAATGGCAATGCTGCTGACAATGATCTTATCCGTATACCTGTTCAATTTTAAACCAACAGTGCAGGTTTGTATGTCTAGAAGCTCACTTCCGTACATCTTTGCTTACTGTTATGTACTTCTATGTTTACCTCTTGGACAATGGCGGACCTATAAAAATTTGTTTCCTGTATCCCAATAATAGAGGTTGTCATGTAAAATATATTCGTATACAAATTTCACTCTATTTAACCTAGAAATTACATAAATTGCAGAAAAAGAAACATCTTTCGTGTCAGACTCCCTAAACCCTAGTAATGGTAAATCCGCCAGTGTCAGACTCCCTGTATGGCTGTACCCCTAGTTTTTAAATGTAAATCCGCCAGTGCCTTTAGACCTCCCCCATTCCTCTAAGTCTATGAGCTTATTATCTTAAGATTTCAGAATCAGATTTATTTCCCTCGTACTTTTATAGCAAAAAAATCAGACTTCATTTTCCTCTTTTATTTGAGCATTGATAATCTGATCTAAGGCTACATCACCACACCCAATTTAGGACAGTTAGACATGGGAAAATTCATCTGGAAGCTCTAGTTGATTCTTTTTCATGTTCGTAAAGTTTATTTAGAACCCATATCACTTAAACTCCTCAATTTTGAGGCAGACTCGTGTCAGACATGACATTTGTTAATATGGGTATCGAATTTGTAATCAACCCTTCTCCCTCCAGCACGCCTCCTAGTAGAGACAAGGAGGGAGTTTTATACGTATCCTCATTTCAAGACAGTTTTGAGTCTCAAAAATTGAGTTTTATATGCAGCTTTTCTTGGGTATCATTATATGCATGATGTCGGTGCATATGTATTTTGCCCCACCAAGTGCTCTCATACAACTGCCCGTGGTGGCAAATCCGGAACGTGAGAATCTTAAATAAGTTGCTGCTGAAAGATTGAATTTGTGACTTAAAGTCGTTCAAATTGGGTATGCTTTTGTCCATGTACCCTTCAGAACATATTTCTATCTCCAGAAATATGCTCGCTTCACTGATGTTGGCGATGCTCCTTGATAGAAAATTGCGGGAAAATTGTTCATATATGAAACTAATACGCGGCTCAAGTACTTATGGTTGCAATTGTCCTTGTAAAAGAGCAAGGAGATTCGAACGTGCAACCTATTGTTCACATGGTCTGCATGTCTATTGCTAGGCCAATACGTCATTAGTTTTAACTATTGTTAAGAATTGATGATTTTGAGGTCTGATCTGTTTATTGCCTTATTGGTTCCATTTTATTGTATTTAAATGGAAAAGGCTTGCGTAAAGTTGCATTACAATGTGAGACAGTCTTACACAAAACAAGTTTTCCATCGTTTCATCATCTGATTTCTCTATTTACCATCGGCCACCGCTACTATCTTCAATTTTCCTCTAGTTTTCTTTCAAAACCTGTATCAATTTCCGCAAGCCAACAAATCTTAGCCTGGTTTTCTTTGGACTTAACTTTAACTCATTTTAATTTAATTCAGTTTAGTGTAACTCTATGAAGTATAATTAAATTCATTTCAGCTCATTTTAGCCGGAAAAAAATGGGCCTTCAAGGTTTTGAAAACAAATAAATCAACCCAGCAGACAATAATATATACTCCCTCCTATTTCCTTTGTTGTTCCTCTTTCCTTTTCCGTCCAATATGAGTGTTGTTCCCTCTTTCCCTTTTTGGACAACTTTGTGTGGTCCAAAATTAATTTGAAGTGGGGTCATGTGTATTGTGTGGTCCAAATTAATTCACTTAATTCTTGTGTAAAAACCAAAAGGGAACAACAAAGGAAATAGGAGGGAGTACGTAATTAGAACTATTATGGCATCATATTGGCCCCAATAGTAAAGCAAAGTGAAGCAGAAAAAAGTGGTTTTGTTGTTTAGCACCCAAGAAAAAAGAGACACTTTTGACCTTTAATGTAAGATTATTGGTAGTCTTGAGACAAGACTACCAATAATCTACCTTGATCTTTACAAAGTCTTAAGTTGGGTCTTGGAAATCCAAGACTCAACTTAAGACTTTGAGGTGAGTCTTGACCCCATCATGATTGAAAATTATCCAATTAGAGGCTCCTGTGTGTCATTTCTTTTGTAAAAATAAAAAGAAGTAATGTGGAAAAGTAGAAAAGTAAAGTCTGAGGTGGGTCTGACGGATAATGTATAAAGTCTGAGGTAAGTCTGAACAATAAAGAAATAATAAAAGTTAGTGGAAAGCTGATGTAGCAGAGTCTTAAGACTTTGGAGAGTCTGACGGATAATCTTACCCTTAACATAAAAGGCAAAGTTGTGTCTCTAAATTAGGTAATATTCAGACATGGGCAATGTACTCCAAACAGGTAAAGCTTGTGTTATTTTTAGTTAATATTCTGAATTTTACGCACTTTATTCCATAACTATGCATATGGTGACATGCTACTTGCTAAAACACACGGCCTTTAGACAGATTAACACATGGACTCACACATTAGTTTACACATGGAATACACATACTGAGTTACTGACAGGTATATATCCTTCTTAAGTTTAAGACGGATCAAGTAGTTAGAATAAGATAAAAGCAAAATGCATAGGGAAAAGCAACACATTTGTCTTATATGCGCAAGTAATATGAAATGGTGTATTCAAAAAGTGGTCACAATTCGCGATAAAATGGTTGCTAATTAAGTAAATAAGTGTGGTAATGGTGGAGCGAGGGGGATTATTAGGGGCGCTAGTCTCCATTAGTGTTTGGAAATTTTGAAACTTTTAATTAAATTTTTTGAATTTTTTCAATATTTTCTTATACTATTACCCTTTCATCCTCGCGCTGAAATTCTCCGTCTCTTACTACCTCAAATTCTGGCTACACCGCTAGTACGGAGTATTAAATTACAGAATTAGAAGGTACACAAGTGCACAATAACATTATTCATATTATTTGTGAGGATTGGTTGTATATATAAATACATACATAGAAATTTCCTAGCATGATTAGGGTAGTTAAGGTACAACACAAATTCTCATTGAAGACGGACACTATCCGTGACAAGCTGAAGACGGATAGTGCCCCTCTCACAATATGCAAGTGGCACCAAACATGGATGCTCCATTTTCCATCCACTTGTCCTCCCACTTGCTTTATTGTGAGAGGAGCACTATCCGTCTTCGGCTTGAGCAATACGCTTTGAAGATACAATAGTCATAGAAATTTCCATGATTGGAGTTATTCATTAGTCACACAAATACACAACTAAGAAGGTGAAAAAAACTTTACAGCTGTAACAAATGGAATAACACGTGGCTTTGCATCCAAATAATTTTCCTTCTAATTATTAACTAAGAAATTAAACTATTGTGACGGCTTATTTCTTCTACTTCACGAATTGAAATTGACATTTTTTGATAATTATTGAACCTAATTACATTTGCCGAAAGCATTATATATGCAAATTTTTTACTTTTTTCAAAATGGAGGTAAACTGCATTAGTTTAATTAATTGTCAAATTCTCTAATATATGTATCTAAAATACCGTGCATTTGCACGGGTGCTATACTAGTTATTAACTAAGAAATTAAACTATTGTGGCGGCTTATTTCTTCTACTTAACGAATTGAAATTGACATTTTTTGATAATTATTAAACCTAATTACATTTGCCGAAAGCATTAGTCATACCGAGACCTATCACCCATTATACTATCGTATAACACTGTTGAATGTTATGACCGCTTAAAAAGTAATCATTTTATTTTTAAAACATGACTGCTTTTCTTATTATTAAAACACAAGTACTCCTTAAAATGGTTATTTTTTAAATTTAAGATTATTACTCCCTCCGATCCAGACAGATGGTAACATTTACCTAAAATAGATGAACCACACCAATGGTAACATACCATATTTGGCATGAAAAATGACTAAATTACCCTTACATCCACTATCTATTTACAACTTTACCATCCACTCACTCACTCACCAATTACCTATTTAATCCACTTAAACCCACGTGGTCTCAATCAAACTTTCCTACTTTACCCTTCATTTTTCCACATTTTCTTAAATAACCACTTTTTCTCTACGTTACCATTTGTCTGGATCGGAGGGAGTATTATTTTCATAAAATAATCTCTTTTTTATCTGTACTAAATATAACCGTTATTCCGTCACACATAATAAGACAGACATTGCATGTTTGGGTTTATTATGACAAATTGACAACCGGTGGAGTGACATTTACGCAATCTATGACTTATCAACTCCTAATTCATACACAATTACACAATCATCTTGGATGATGAAAGTTTTTAACAACTTGATAATTTATATAAACATGCATTTGCAAAACGATAACTATTCGATTAGGTACAAGTCATATAATACGCACGTAATAATACTATTTCATATAAAAAGGATACGAAATACTCGTTTATTTATCTCGTCAAATAATTTATCAACTCCGTTTCAAAATGTATAATTTGATAATCGACGTCTTCATTTTTAGTAGGTTTGGGTTGGATTCAACTATTCAAGTTAGTGTTCGGCGGTAGACCAAGAGAAATGTCGTCAACTTTATCATACAATACTTCGAAATAAATATCCTTTTATTTTTGTCAAGTATAAGTAGGATAAATACTTTAATTTATTACTAGTATACTTTGAAAATTTCTTTTTCATTGGTAAACTTAAACTCTCTAACCTACTTGCATATACGTTAACGATCTTATGAATTAAAGAAACGATTTTGAGTATAGAATTAGATGATACTCCATCATTTAAATATATTATTATGGAATAGTTATAAGGACACAAATAATAATAAATAAATACAAATAATAAGTTAGCCAATATTTTTTTTTCCTATAAATACAACAAATCCAATAAATGACCAATAATGAAGAAATTGAGTAAAAATAAGGACTAGAAAATACTCTCTTTATTTCAGTGATTTATTTACTTCTTTTTTAAATACTAGTTTTACTCCCGTGCAAAAAAATGCACGGGTCAATTTTAAAAGTATGATATACTGAGCTTATATGGATATAATTTGACATAATATTCATTTGATCAACAATTAAATAAAAAATATATGAACTGAAATTAAATTGGAGAATTGCACTGACATTTACCTTTTTTTTCAAAATAATTTTTTTTTTATTTGTCTTAAATCTAGTATAATTAAACTGTCTACCTTTATTTAAATCGTGAAATATTTACATGACAACGCTCCTTTTTTTCATTTGTTGATTTTGTTAATTTTTGTTTTTCTTGTCATTTATTACTTTAATAATAAAGATTATTGTTAATTATTAATTTTATTAATCAAGTTATCTAATGACTAAATTAGATTTTAATAATATTATATTGCATAAGACTATAATACATTAGATCAATTAGGTGAAAGTAATTAAATGTGAGGAAAGTTAGCTAGTGGTGGACCAACTTTCAAAAATAAAACCTTTTTTTTCAAAAAATCAAGGAAAACAATCAGAACCCTTTAATAGAAAGAGGATTTTAATTTTAATTAAACTAAACAAATGAATACGACTGGAAAAAATAAAATGATAGTATTTGACTTTTTTTTCCACTTATCAAGCTCGAAGGTCAACTAAAAAGCATCTGACCCGAATAACTCCCCGACATCCTCCCATTGATCAATACTAGACCGACCCGTAAACTCAAACCCGAAATCACCACAAATGCATTCGTGTCCAAACACATCAACCCGGTCGAACAAGTCGGGCACACTAGGCCCCGACCCCGTACCATAAAAATCGAAAAACTCATTAGGAAACATCGAATCAAAACTCGACACATAAGACTCTACTTCCTCTTCTTTCACCTCCTCCTTAACGAGCCGAGCCTTGACCGAGCTGTCATACTCAGGAACAGATTTAAACCTAAGCACTGATTTCGGTGACGTAATCTCATCATCGACGGTAGTAACAGAAAGCGAAGACACAGTCGACGAGGTAGAGAAATTAGTAAGAGCATTAACACCACGGAGTTTAATAGCTGCGTTATCGTACACCAATGCGGCTTCTTCAGCAGTATCGTAAGTCCCTAACCAAAGCCTTACACGTCGAATCGGGTCTCGAATCTCAGCCGCCCATTTTCCCCATGGTCTTTGTCTCACTCCCCTGTATTTCTTCACACTCGAACATTTTCCCTTCTTTTTCCGCCTCTCTGAAACGTCGTTGTCTCCATTATTCTTATCCTCGGCCGATACTAAGGAACGTGAATGCGGCTCAATATAAACCTCGTGAATGAACCGCTTGATACGACGTCGTTGTTGAATGTCAGTGCTTTCGTCACTGGATGAATCAGTAGCGTCAGCATCAATGACGGAGATTCTTACCCTTTTCGGGTTACTATCATTATTTACCGCGAGTTTCTTGAGCTCCATTTTGTATGGAAATTATTGTATGGAAATTTGAATGTATAGATGATTACATAGTAGAAATAATTGACATTTGAGGGAGAAGACGAGCATGCAGAAGGAAGCTGTAACATAGAAAAGATTTGGAGGGAAAATATAAAGGCGAGACTCGACAGATTCGTTAAGAATCAGAAAAAGAAAGAAAGGTGGAGATAAGAAAAGTAAGTGGTGAGAGCAGAAAAGGAAAGTGGGGGAGTCAAAGAGAAGCTTCAAATATATATATTTTTTTTTTTGTTCAAATGAGCGCATTATGTCGCGGGTGAGAATCGAACCCCCAACTTCATGGTCGGGGTAAGAGAGCTCTTACCACTTGAGCTAACTCTTGTTCTCAAAGCTTCAAATATATGAAGTTGTATCTTGTATGTAGTTTTTGTAGAGTTTAATGTACGGAAATATATATATGTGATGGCTTACCACCGTGTGGTACCTGTTTCGATACTACCCTCTCATAGCTCAGAGAAGGAGAAAACGAAAGTAAGTAAGCAGGGAGAACAAAATGCAGAGAAAAGAAAAAAAAGAGGAAAGGTATGACTATAACAAGACCGAAAATGAGTTAGAATTTTGAAATTATTTGAGATTTTAGTAGAGTTAACGCAAGGAAATATGTGATGGCGCGCTACCAGCTACCGTGTGGTAGAGTCTCGGTACCAGTCTCTCACGTACTTGTTAATGTAATGGTAAGACTTAAGAGTAAGATAGTAACTCAGTGAGGGATAAAAGGAGAGTAAGTACGTAAACAGGGAGAACAAAGTTGCAGAGAAAAGAAAAAGAGGAAAGGTATGACTAGCTAATTGATTATAAAAGACGAAAAGTTAGATTTCTGAAACGGGTTTTTTCAATTTAAGCCGAATCACTTTTAAGTAGTAGGATAATACTATTGGGTCACTTTAAGTCTGGTCTAGTCGCTACTCAGTGGGTTGGGCACGAGCTGAAAGAGACTGGCACGACACTAACTCAGCCCAACCTAATCTCATGTTCGGGCCGTACCTGAAATGCAACCTTTCAGTCCGGCCCCGGCCCGACCGACTGACATCCCTACGTTATTCCTGGCATATTTAGTTATTTGCTTGTCAGATTGTTATTGGAACATATAGGATGAGGTGCCGAATGTAAACAACCTAACAAATGACAGCACGTGGAAACCGGGGGGATCGGAGATGTCACCCTCCGTTTTTTTCGGTTTGGCACAAAGACCAAGAAAAGAGAAGAGAGTCAATTATAAGATGACAAGTGAACTAAATTGAATGTAAAAGATCAAATTACTCATTAAATACAATCTTAAAATAGAAAGGACAACAATTGACTGAGACACCCAAAATAGAATAAGACAACAAATAACCGGAACGGAGGGACTATATCCAATGAAGTGATAGGAGAAGGAAGGGTGGCTAACTAAGCCAATAATATTCCTTATAAAGGAGATAGATATATAGGTAGGTCACGTGATCAAAAAATGACCTATTCGATCGGTGTACTGAAAATCATGCCATTTATCTTTCCCAAACGATAATATAACTTGATGGGCTTCACAAATTAAATCGGATTTCCTTTTTTTTTTTTTTCACCAACAATCGTATGATACTTAGTTCAGTAGGTTGCTTTTAAACGGGAGTATCCGTTTTAAGATTAAAAACCAGTTAAATGGTTAGTCCTGGCAATTATCACATGTGGTCCACGGCCCAAGAAGCTTAGTCAGCCCTGATCCCGACTGAGTCGTTAACAGGTCTAATTACAAACCACACTTGTGAGTTAACGTATTTTTGACCCATAGAAATTGAAAAATTATAATAAAAGTATAAACAGAGAATTGTTTGAATGACTTGAGTAAAATGTAAAAGATAGTGATTCATACTTGATATTTCAATAAGTAGATAGCACGTATTTCATTCTTTTATTTTATTTCATGTCTCGATTAATATATTTCGTTTATATATTGAACCAGCATATGAAAATGAAATGAATGAAAGATGTATAACGAAATGACTTTAAAGCAAGGCTGAATTCCATAAGCATGCGATATAATTTAATACTACAATTATGATAAATTGATTATTAAGTGCATGTAATACTACGGTTTTCCCTGCCTTTGGTGACTCGACCGAGTAGGACTTACTCTGTCGAGTAAGTCTGTGTCTTTTTAAGTCAGAGTCTGGTAGTGTGGTATTCGATCGATCAACTGGGTCACTCGATCGAGTAACCTCCTTACTCGATCGAGTAAGTT
>VHZZ01000067.1:285393-297869 GCA_009801015.1 Silene noctiflora | reverse complement strand
TATTATTGATAGAAGAGTTACATATTTATAGTGATACAAGGTTAGGGATAGATACAATATTTTCTATAATTATGATATTATACAAATATAAAGTTCCTATGTTTGCAGTATGAACAATATTATTTTGCCTTGATTRTAGGAGGAGATTGACAGGATAATTGATGCTTGTCTTGGCTGGCAATATTGGTGAAATCTTCTTGATTTGTTTTGATATGGTTAATACGCCCCCGCAAGATGGATGTCCGATGGGTGAGGCCAATCTTGGTTCGTAGATCATGGTAGGCCAATTGAAATGAAGGAATCATTTTGTTTCAGCCGTCTCACAAGTCAAAATTGAGCCATGGACAACCGCGACCGAAGTGAAAAGGGACACCCTAGGTGGTGAAGGCAAGAGGAGTCTCCAAGCAACAAGTGATCAAGCACAAGGGCGTTTTTACAAGTGATGATGCGGGAATTTCGGCAAGATTGCCACTGTCTCGGCCTCTGTTACATGATTCGGAGTTCGCACCCCCGATCCCCGAACCAAGTTCGTCGTACCAAATCGGGGTCGTTCGCGAACCAAATCGCCGGAGTTCGCGACCCAGGTAGGCCAGTCAGGACAGAGAGAGTTAAGACCATATGGCTTCGACAAAAAAGGAGTTAGCACGGTGGGTTTGGTGGCTGGAGGTGGAGGGAGATGAAAGGGAGGGAAGGCGCTTAATATTTTATTGAGTGATTGTAAAAATGTAGATGGGTAATAATAGGTAAGTTAGATCTTATTAAAATACATCTTTGCTACCTTAAAAGAGTAGGGGCGGCTGACTACTAGGTTACTTTTTAGAAGGGTGGTTTGGTCTTTTGAAACACTTACCCTTACTATGACATTGTTACTTTATTTTATATAACTTCCAAAGACAGAAATATAAAACTCTTCCTATTTTCAATGTGGTAGTTCTTTGAATATATTTAATTAAAAAAAAAGCTTAACTTGTATAAAAAAAGTTTAGTTTACGAATTAAATTATAGACTATTTATTTATACCTCAAACCCAGTTCACTAGGCATGGCGAATTACGAACTTGAACCGAATCGAACCACGAACCACGTAACCTAGGTCTCGGCAGTCTGCCACGTTAACGGCAGTTTGCCACGTTAAGGGTAGTCTGCCACGTTAACGGCAGTCTGCCGCTAGGGTCGTTTGAAATAAATTCGCCTTTTGTGTTTTGTAAAGGCCCATTTTGGAGATGTACCCTAAAAATAGAGCAACACTATTTAAGCCAAAGTTTTTGACATTTTGAGGGGATCTTGACCTTTTGAGGGATCTGGAAGGAGTTAGCACGGTGGGTTTGGTGGCTGGAGGTGAAGGGAGATGAAAAGGAGGGAAGGCGCTTAATATTTTATTGAGTGATTGTAAGAAAGTAGATGGGTAATAATAGGTAAGTAAGATCTTATTAAAATACATCTTTGCTCCCTTAAAAGAGTAGGGGCGGCTGACTACTAGGTTACTTTTTAGAAGGGTGGTTTGGTCTTTTGGAACACTTACCCTTACTATGACATTGTTACTTTATTTTACACAACTTCCAAAAACAGAAATATAAGACTCTTCCTATTTTAAATATGGTAGTTCTTTGAATGTATTTAATTAAAAAAAAAAAACCTTAACTTGTATAAAGAAAAGTTTAGTTTTACGAATTAAATTATAGACTATTTATTTATAACTCGAACCCAGTTCACTAGGCATAGCGAATGACAAATTACGAACTCGAACCGAATCGAACCACGAACCATATAACCTAGGTCTCGGCATACTGCCACGTTAACGGCAGTCTGTCGCTGGGCTCATTAGAAATAAAT
This sequence comes from Silene noctiflora, assembly GCA_009801015.1. NCBI lineage: Eukaryota > Viridiplantae > Streptophyta > Magnoliopsida > Caryophyllales > Caryophyllaceae > Silene > Silene noctiflora. Next base: position 296,037 of record VHZZ01000067.1, on the reverse strand, counting down.
TCGCCTTTTGTGTTTTGTAAAGGCCCATTTTGGAGATGTACCCTAAAAATAAAGCAATGCTATTTAAGCCGAAGTTTGACATTTTGAGGGGATTTTGACCTTCACAATGAAGAGACTAATCTTGTAACAATTAGGCTTAATCTTATGCTTGGAATTTAATCTTGTAATAATTAGAACAAAACCTTTACCATTTTATGTTAATCTTTCCTTGGTTATTGGGTTGTAAGACAATTATATGGAGCTAAATCTTCTCTTCTTGATGTAATTTCTTCCAAAGCTTCCAATTTTGGTAATTGTAAGACTCTTAAATCTCTTCAAATTTATCAATTACTCTTTCCTTGTGTTTATTTTTCATATGTCGAGTAAATAAGTGTTTGGCTTAGCTACCCTTACATGTTGTTTACTTAATTATTGCAAATCCTAGATGCGTGGGTTCATTTATCTAAGATTGTTGAAGCATGCTTGTTATGTGTTAAATTTGGTTAAAGGATTCACATGATGAATAGGAAAGTTTATGCCTTTTCTTATTTGCATGGGTCCATCTTATGAGAATTGGTCATAGCCAAAGTGTCTTGGTGAAAATTCTTCATGCTCTTATTTGGTCACATCGCATGGTATTGAGTTGTTGGTAAATTTGATGGATGCATATGCATGGGTTCATTCATGTGTGTTATCTTGATATGGTGGTAATTGGTTGATAAAATAGGAAGAGTAGAAAGAGTCTAACTTGCAATTGTTGGTTGCTAAGGAGAGGTTACACCAAGTCTTTTCTCCATTTGATTTCTCGAACATTAAGTGTTTGTGGGATTATCCGTTAGAACAAAGTTTACATTTTTTATTGAAGTTCCTGTCTTTTCAAACTAATCTTTTCCTTCTATGTTCCCTCTACATGTTTATCATTGTTTATACCATTGTTTGTTCATAAGTCTAATTAGTGAGTCTTAAAGTGTGGTTAGTATCTTAATTAGTTAGTAAAGTGCTAATTAGTTTGTCATTTAGTTAAGAATCGAGTCTTTAGCTTAACCTTTTCTCTTGGGTTCGACCCTTTACTTCCGCTTTACTATTGTCTTGTTTAGAATTAGTAGAGTCGAGTTAAGGTTATAAATTGTTTGTTTGATAGCTTAATTCTAGTAATTACGACACCTAGTTCTTTGCCTATCAAATTTTGGCGTCGTTGCCAGAGAATAATAGCTACCTCACTCCCAGTCAAGCCATCTCTTGACAAATAAAATAGGAAATGAGATCGAAAGCTATTTGGTCAAGCGCAAGTTATTGATACATGCATTGAGCCAAACAGATAACTCTTTTCAATTCAAGCAATTAAAGTATACACCAACATCACTCAACAGAAAACTATATATAATATAAGGAGTTAGTAAGCGATCGGGATAATGGATAAGACTAGGTTAAATCTCGATTCCAGTAACAGCAAAGTTTAGAAAGTGTTTTGTGAAATTTATAGGCTAGCAGCTACAAGTACACAATAACACATCACAAACAGTTGGTTCTGAGCCTATGAATGGCGACGAGAGGCGACTAAACTAAATTAGAAATATACATAGCAGTCATGCCCACTAAAGAATAAACCACCAACAAACATAATATGTCTTGCAGTCTTGCACAATATACAGACTGTGCTCATCTCTTTACTCATCTTGATAAGCTGGCTGGCATAACATGTTTCTTATCTGATAAAGACCGAGAATAAAAGAATCAAACCTTTGGTGGCTTAAAAGGATAATCTGGAGGGAGATGGATGGAAACTAAAAAGACTCCAACGCATAAGTACCAGGAGAACCCCATGATTGTTGCCTACCGATGGAACATGTCTTCTGCGATGGGGCCTACAATAAAATAAGCAATGAATTTTAGAATTCAATCCACATGTGACGGCTGAGAGTACACGAAAAAAATCAATAGATCGTACTGCTGGAGCATAAAGAGTTACATAGAAAGTTTAAAGGTTCTACTAACAACAAAAGGCTATTCAGTCCTTTTACTAGTAAAACCAGCATGAAAAACATTAACAACTAGCTTGATATCTTTATTGAAGCAAATATAACACTCTAGTCATTAAAATGTGGGATATCTTTCCTGAAAAAAACGGAATGCAGGGAAGGAAAATCTTCAATTGTTTACTTCCTTGATATTTAAATTTGATTAGACCAAAAAATAAAAATAGAAAATTATAGCAGCCTCTTAGTATGGCTAAAACATAGGAAGCAATCATATATTAACAAGTCGAACCAATGGTTAACCCTTGCCTTAAGTTACAACATCGTCCTACCATATCCAATCGGGAAGTATAAACTAGAAACAACGTTTTTAAGGATGATCAAATTGCGCTTATGAGATTCAAAAAGAGTTGAAAGTAGACAGTAACAAGGCAAGGACTACAGCTCGATTGACTGCCAATTAATTAAATAGTTCAAATCAAGCAAGAATGAATTCATAAGAACTAATCACTTATATCAATTACAATTCTACATCTACCAGCTAAACAATATATAATATACCGTCTTTTACTAATTACTCCGTACTCATTATCAGCATTTCAACCAAAAAAGAAGTTACTGAAATCAATCTAGCACTAAGCAGATAGATCAATCAAACAACTACAATCACCAGCTAAACAATATAAACGAAACAACACACGAATGAATCATTATCAACATCTAAACAACAAAAATATTGATACACAATCTAGCATTAACTAATAAGACTTAAGCAGCTTATTCGATCATAAGCCTACAATCAGCTGCTAAACAATATAAATCAAACGGCAAGATTATAAGAATTAATCATCAGCAGCATTTAAACATAAACAAGTACTTCCTATCAATCTATCATTAACTAATAAGCTTTAGGCAGATAATTCAATCAAAAGCCTAAAATCAGCAGCTAAACAATATAAACCAAACGGCGAGATTATAAGAACAAATCATTATCAGTATTTAAACATAATCAATTACTCCGTATCAATCTAGCGTTAATTAATAAGCCTTTTAGCAGATCATTCGATCAAAAGCCTACAATCAGCAGCTAAACAATACAATAAATCAAACGAAGAACTTAAGGAAACTATGAATGCAAATATACGAATGGAAATGAAGAAATATAGACAGTAGACGAAAAAATTGAAAGAAAAAGTAGAGACATATACTAGCACTCCAGCAGTACTGAAGATCCTTGAGTTTCTTGAGAAATCATTTCGACGCCATAGCTTAAATCCTAGAAACGCCGCCTACAAACCCTAGAAATTGGGGGAAAATAGAGATATAGAAAGAGATGGATTAAGTGCGATAAGGTTAAATTACTTGAGAGAAATACGCCGGGGGATTTAGAGAGAGGAAACAGGAGATTTTATGAAACATTCGAGTTTTATTTGGCGGGAAACATCACTGGTAACAATAAAAAGAAAGAAAATAAATTAAAGTAGAATAAAGTAAGGGCGTTTCGTTCCCATAAGGGTAAGTCTTAAACCTCACCCCAATATTAGAGACGGAAGTGGATCGTGTCGGGAACATGCCAGACTACCGCATGGCAGAGCTACGGGAAGGTGGGTTTTGTGTTGTGCTGATCAAATAGAAATGACAACCCAACTACGACCTATGGCATGTTGTGTCGTCCGGTAGCAATATCCTCACTTCAACTTTATTGTTTTGTATTTCAGGCGTGCCCAACTGGTTGTGTTGTAATTGGGCTAGACACGATCTTCTTTCTTAAACTTCAGTCCAAGCACGGCTATATCGTGTTGTTCTAAGTCGTGTCAATACTGTGTCGTGCTAAAATGGGCCATGAACCGTACTGGGACATGACAGTCCAACAAACCGCATGCTCACTTCAATCTCTAACCAACAACAACAAACTCCCACTTACACCACCAAAACCTCATCCCACCCCAACTATTACTAGATTTATGGATGATGAACGAATTAAAGTTTTTTTGTTTTAAATCGATGGGAACCGTGATTTATAGTAATTGAAAGGAAAACATTGAGGGATGAACTTGTAATGCAAATATGCAATAAGGTAATTTACGAAAAAAATCGAAATGAATTCATTGGTTATGTCACTATTTTTAATTTATCTTGTAAAATGTTTAGACCGCACATTAGAAAAAAAATTCATAACGTAGATAACCTCCCGTATCCACTATCTTTCACAACATTCGTGGTTGGGAATAGTAGCTCTTAAAAAAAGCCACATATATATGTATAAAACCTTTTAAAAGAAGATCTCTTGCTCAAAATCTAATATCGATAACACAAATTTATTGTGTTGCCATAGTGGACCTAAATTTGTGTATATGCGTCGCTATATTTATTATTTAACCTGATATCGACCTGAACAATCCTGGAGAAAATTCAAGAGTCTATTTCCTAATAAAATCGACCCATTAATGCTGTCAAGATCGGATGGAATTTGGAAGGAAAGAAAATGAAAGGACGGAAATATACTCCGTATGAAGAATACTCTGATATAACTAGATAACAAAAGACATGGTTACATTTCAATACAGCTTGGAATGACAATTTGCCTTTTAGATAAGACATAACACCACAAACAAACTGGGAATTTTGGAGGAAACTATGGATGATGTTTCGGGTAACTCTAGAGTCGACAACAGAGTCGCTCAAGTCGGTTTCCAATCAACTTGTACAAGTTTCGGCCTTTTGGGTCATGTCGAAATATTGACGAGATGGGAAAAGGGGGACATTTCAAAACAAATTGAAATGAGAATGTTAACAGACATTACAAAACAAACAGATTGGAAAATTAGGAACAACTCCAATATGGGGGTATTGGTATTGAATGTGACTGCATGACGATGAGATACCGACTCTAATGTCCAGGTCAATGTCGATTCATAAAGAAAAAAGAAATAAATAGATAACAGTTCCGGCTAGCTACTCTGGTGGAGTGGGTCCAGACGTTGATTCAGGACGAGTCTCAGAGAGAGTGCAGCGAACATCTTCTATCATCTTTAAAAGATCAGTCATCTTAGGTCTTTGATCAGGAACTCTTGCAACACAGGATAATGCGATCTGCAACATCTCAACCATCTCTTCTTCGACATGAGGATACCTCAGAAGTTCAAGGTCAAACACTTCGGCAGTCCACTCCTCTCGGACCACCGAGTGGACCCACCTCACCAAATGAACAAGTTCATCGCCTCCGGTTGCATGGACAGGTGATTTACCTGTTAGTAGCTCAAGTATAAATACTCCCAAACTGTACACATCAGCTGCTTGGGTAGCCTTCCTGGTGTCAGTTACTTCGGGTGCTCGATAACCGGCTGCTCGAGAAATAGGTGGGGCCAGTGGGGTCATCACTTGGGCCAATCCAAAATCAGAGACACATCCATGTTTTTGGGAGCTCAGAAAGATGTTCGATGATCTAATGTTACCATGGACAAATTTGCCCCCATTAGTTGAGTGGATGTGAGCTATTCCCCGAGCAGCTCCGAGGGCTATCCTCAACCGTGTTTCCCAGTCCAAAGGTCTCCTCTCTTCTCCTTTTTGACCTGTAAAATCGTCAATATATGAGAGTAAATGTATCACTGTCATTCACGAGAATCAATATAGAGGCACAACACTAATAGAATACATACAAAGGGGAAGGAGATTCAAACTTGCAACATATCCGAAACATATCCAATCAAAAGCACTCGTTATCTATCTATCACTACGCGAAGGACCTCATCAGTAGAAGGTTAAGTAACCCTTGTTACCACAAAATAGACCATGGGGCAAGCACTTAGTTAGAGTAGTCACTGAGATAAATAGAGGCCCATCCATGGGCACAAAAACGACAGGAAAATGTTCTAGTGACAACTTGATAGAATTCGATGACTCAAACCCAAACTCAAACCTTGATAGAATTGCGAAAAACTTGCATGAAGATACAAGGCTCAAAACTGGCAAAGCAAAATATAGACATAGTTTGAGATTTTGAGTCTTATGAAGACTAATAACCGTAAACAAGATTTCAAAACGGAAATTAATTTGAAAGAACAATGGCATGAGGAAGAATGAAACTACACAAATTAGAGAGATGAGACAGCAACTTACTGTGAAGCATTGCAGAAACACTCCCCTGGCTGCAATGATCATTTACCATGAGTTTTTCATCCTTTGAGTAGTAATAAGCTCGAAGTGCCACCACATTCTCGTGCCTAATGCTTCCAATCAATTCCATTTGTTGCTCAAACTCTCTCTTCCCTGCACTCACCTCTTTCAACCTCTTCACAACGACAACATTCGCATCCTCTAGAATCGCCTTATATGACATCCCAAACGTCCCCTTGCCCAAAACTTCAGCAGACGCCCTCAATAAATCCTCTAAATCAAACGCGTAATTACATCCCTCAAAGAAGACAAGTCCATTTCTTGAACCTTGATCACGTGATAATGCTTTCTCAGGCGACATGCTACCCTTGGGGAATTTACCATTAAACCCCTCATCACCATCCTTTCTTCGGGAACAACAAGCAAAGAACAAACACAAAAATGCCACAACTCCAAGCACGCCACACCCAATGACAACCCCTAAAAACCATCTCTCCCTCCACCAATTCTTACCCTTTGACTTTGATTTTGGCAACGGTGACAAATCAGACTGAGCAACACTAGTATTAGCATTAGAATCCACAACAGCAACATTATTCCCTACAAATGACGAACTTGGAAACCTTTCCATGGACTTCGGTACACTACCACTCAAATTATTATTCGACAAATCCAGTTCCTCTAAATTAGGCAAACCCAAGTCAGGAATCTCCCCAGAAAGCGAATTATTCGCCAAATTCAACGACATTAACTGCAACATCTTCGACATCGATTTGGGTATTCCCCCACTAAACCTATTATTAGACAAGTTAACCACACTCAAATTCTTCCAAACAGAAAAATCACTAGGCAACACACCACTAAAATCATTAAACTGCAAGAACAACATAGACAAATTCTTCAACTTCCTAAAATCTTCAGGAAAACCACCACTAATCCTATTCTCCCTCAAACTAAGCACCTGCAACGCTGACAACCGGCTAAGCGTATTAACCGGAATCTCACCGCTAAACCCGACAGCTGGCAGCCTTACCCCAATAACACGTGTCGATTCGGCATTACAAGTAACACCAGTCCAATTTTTACACACTGGATTAGCTTCACTCCAATTAAGGGTATGAAAATGAGGCAATTTAGTTACAAAATCTAGCAATGCTCTCTTATCCTCTTCCAATACCTCAGCATTTCCTCTAATAATTCCAAAAATACCCCCCAAAATTAGCATTAATTTCACATAAATTACAACAAACTTTAACTCACCCCTCATTTTCTTTTCCCTTAAAAATAATTTTTGAATTTTTTTTCTTCACTTCAGTGAACAAACCTGCAAAATATAAATAATGTGCATGAAATTAAACTTCCATAGTTTCAAATCTAAATTTCGCGCTAATATTTAGCAGAAAATTATCCAAACAAAAAGAGAAAGGGAAAAAAGGGTAAAATTGTCCCCTAAAAAGCAGAGAAATATTGAATTCATACACAAAAACACTACGGAAAAGTCTATGTGTTTTGAATTGTTTAAACCCAGAAAAAAAAAGCAAAATAAAGACAAACCCAGTTACTTTTTTCACTGTTATAAAAAAATGGGTTGTTGAAAATAACACATTGTGACAATTGTAAAAATCGAGGTAAAACAAAAAATTGAATTAACCGATAGAAAACAACAAACACTACAACACAAAAAGAAGAACCGAATCTCCAACACACTTTTCTACAATATTTATAAAACCAAAGTAATTAGTAATAATAGTAGTAATTGTAGCAATGTAGTAGTCTAACTCCCCTCAGAGTAGTCGAGTTGGTCTCTTGTAAAACGGTTTTATATTAAACTACTTTCTCCGTGCTATTTTAATCAAAGCTAAACAAATGGCTGTATAGTACTCACTCTGTCTCCAGTCATTTGTTTACTTTTAATATTCATTATGCGTAACATTTTAATCAAAGGTAAACAAATGACAGAGACGGATACATAATTGATACCTGTTAGTTTAAAGTGAAATGGTGGGAGTAGATCTGAATGGAGTGGGAAGAATGGCAGAAAAATGGAGAGAGAGAGAGTGAGTGAGGAAGTGGAAGGGTTTTATTTTTATGATGATGAGGAAGGGGATATGGGAAGAAGGGAAGGAGGAAGGGTGAAGTGACAGGAAATAAATGATGTCTGTAACGTGACTTTTTAATGTCCAATTCTTAATTAATGTGTGACTGTGTGATTATTAATTAGTTAGGATTCCGTTTTACAAAGGCAGTGCTAAAATGAATGATTTTAAGGGAAGAAAAGGTTGGAGAAGTGGGGTGAGGGAGCCACAGTGGAGTTAATAATAACTGTAATTAAATGATGAGTAAATTAAAATATTCACTCACCGACGACAAGTCAATTTCATTTTACATTTTTAAATTATAAGATAAAAAGTGTATAATATAATCCTCATGAGTAAAAAAAAAATGGGTGTGAAATATCTAGAACGGGTAAATGGGTCATTTGGATAGGGTGTTTGATTAATAGTTTAGCGGGTCATTTTTGAGTCGTTACTCATCGAGTTATTTTGGGTCAGGGTTTTGCTTTAATTAATCACTAGTTTAAACCCGCGCAAATTGCTCAGGTTGTTATAAAAATTATGATATTATAAAAGTATATGAATAAAGCAATTCCTCTAAAATAGTTGTTAAAAATCAACGTAGTTGTATTTTATTGACAACAACTATCTCGCTGCTCTATAAGAAGTACTAACTTGGCGGATCATTTATCAGCGACGCTTTTTGGCATTCTATTTTTTGTGTAAATTGATGTAATCGAATGTAAATACCTTACATAAGTACGTAATAACGTAATGTGCCCAAATAAAAAACTTAGGTACGTGCCTAAATGAAGCTAAGGCAGGGTTTTTCTTTAGCCTTTAAAGTTGTGAATAACTTACCCCAAACCCAAAATCTTGGTTTTAAAAATAAAGACCTTAAATTCAAGAACACGACAAAGTAGAAAGGGAGTAGAGTATGTCAGTATGGGGTGAATAATTTTGAGATGAAGAGGTAAAAACTAATACGGAGTAGCAACATATGAGAGGATGGACTTTAAGTATGAGCTCGAATTTGTCACGATAGCTCGACATAGCTTAAGCAGCACAAACTAAATAGTAAATACCCTACTACCGCTATAGGCATAATACTTGACTTGTGACCTTTTGATCCAGCGTTCCTCAAATCCTCGATCCATCCTTCATTCTTCTCGACGTAGGAGTGACACTAATGTAGTCGCATTAAGCCAAAACGGTACGTCGAAGAAAACCGAGATTTGATACAAGATTCCCTGAATCCATGATCCTCTTTCACTCGTTTGCTTCTCCATTAGCCATTATCAAAGAATGTAAAAGATGATGATACGTTTTGAAAAAAAACATATTTCATTTTTTTCTTTATCTTGTTACTTAAGCCGCTTCCAAAAAGAATTTAATCTGTCTTCTTACTCGGTCGACGTAAAAAAAAACCGACTTATTGATACATGTTTATTTAGCCATAATTCTCTCTTCTTTTCTTTTCATTTTCATCCATTTTTACACGGTTTTACGTACCTCTACTTGCATTTTGCATCCCGATTTCCCGTATTATGAAATTGCATCTAATTTTGTAGGATTTGAGATGAAAATGAAGAAATGGAAGCAAGTGAAGAGGAATTGATGCTTAGAAGAGAAAAGAAGAGGAGGAAAGGCAGAGAGAGGTTTCTCAGCTGGCTGGGGCCTGGGAGACCATCCCCGTTACTTAGACAATTTGAAGAAGAGGAGGAAAGGCAGAGAGAGGTTGTCTCAATTAGTACCCTGTTTATTGCTATGTTTGCTTGTGTTTATTCAATTGTTTACATTTCTGCTTCAAGCATGAGTGAGTAGTCTCTTGTAGGGTTTAGGGGGATCTTAAGTAAGGTTTGGATAATAAACATGGGTAGTTAACATCTGGGTTTTGGGTAATTAATTGTTTGGTTCACATGTATATGTATATGAAGTATTTGATGAAATGTGTATGAAAGTTCAAGCCTTTTATTGATTTATGCTTAGTATTTTCTTACACGACAATGATATGAGATGCTAGATAGTATATGCATGTTGAGTTTGAACCAAAGCGAAGACTTTGTTGAGGACTTTAGGTGACCTATGTAATTAGGCCTTAAACCTAAACTATTAAGTTACCCATCTACATTTAAGTTACCCATCTACATAGTATAAAGGCCAAATTTTTTCTTGGCTTCTCATTGGCCGATGGGTTTGAGATAATTTGCAGCATATGGGCCCACCATGATTTATAAAACATTTAATTACCCTCTCTCCTCCCTTCTACTCCTCTTAATAAAACTTAAATGTCGATTCTTAAAATTCTTGAAATTTAAATGTCGTGATTAAAATTAAAATTTAAGCCATTTATAAAAATTCCGTTTGTCTTATTAAATATTAAATGTTACTCTATAAAATAATACCAAATCTGATATAAGTCACTCATCAAATTCTACGATGATGTTAATCAAGAGTTGATAGATAGTTACGGAAAATACAAAACATTAAAAAAATAATGACTCGAACAATGATAAAAT
>VHZZ01000067.1:227310-275636 GCA_009801015.1 Silene noctiflora | reverse complement strand
ACATTATATGCCTCCCCTTTAGTAGTTTTAATACGGTTTTCGTGCTAAGTTATACGATATATATGTCATTTATGCTAGAATGAGATACTTCCGTACTTCGGTGTTTTTAATGCAGATATGAAGCATTTGAGGAGCAAAAGAACATAATGAGCACCACGAAGTTGGCATGGAGTAATACACGAAGCATGGCACGGAAATCTAGAAGAGCAAAGGGAGAGAATTGAAGAAGACGAGAAGAAAAGAGCTGAGAACAAGCCAAACTCGATCTAGTTAGCTATAAACTCGATCGAGTTTCTAATCACTCGATTGAGTTTCGCCCATGTTATGATTTCCGCGTTATTTCCTAAAGTCGGTCTATGTTTTTTATAAATACCCAATTAGCTTATTATTATAGAGGACGTATTTTGAGGGGACTTTAGCCCTAATTACTATTATTCCAATAAAAAAAATTCTAGATTAGTTTAGTTTATTTGGATTGCAATTCTACATACTTTTCTCCTCTTTAATTCAGCAACAATCTCTCTTTTATTTCATTGTTCTTTCATTCAACTTTTTATTCTTAATTTCGTTATTTATAGTTTATTGCTTATCTCTTCTAGATTTATAATTATGATTCCAATTATGTATTTTATTCTTGTTATTGTTGTTAATACCTTTATTATGAGTAGCTAAATCTCCAATCTAGAATGAAAAGGGATCTAGATTGTTAAAAGGGGACTAATTAATGAATTGATTGTTAAATTGCTTTAAACTGTTGTTCAATTTTGCTTTAATATCACAATATGTCTGGTTCATCTTTTGGAAAGAAGAATAGTGTTTCTTTAATCAAAAGAGAAACTCGAAGCCATTTAGTGGATAGTCAAGGCCGTCTTAAAATAAACGGAGGCTCTATGTAACAAAAAAAACACAAAAAAATAAGGCATCAAATACGAATGTATAAAAGGTACTCTCTCCTATCCGCTATTTTCTTCCCCTTTGAAGTGAGCACAAGGATTAAGGGAGGGAGTATTATATTGATAAAGGAAAATGTGGGGTTGGGGGATTGTAGAGGGGTAGTAGTAATTAGGAATAAAATATGAGTAAAAGAGTTGGTGAGGTTTGGCGATAGTAGAGAGGGATGATTAAAATAAGAGTAAAAAGTTACCAAAAATAGAAAGGGGAAGAAAACATGAATAATCCGTTTTAGGAAATGAGAAAAAAATAGAGGATGTGAGGGAGTAGTACCATACTTTTAAGATTTGTATCGAGTTCCATTAATAAGGCTGTAAATTTTGTAGCCCGGACCGAGGGCCCGGTTCCATTATTGCTTGGGGCTGCACACGGCCTTAGACCTATGTGTTATGATGTCCAATATACTTGTCCAATATAGTCGTGGCTTCAATTGGGACTGTCCAATATACTTGTCCAATGTAGGCTTATGTGTTATGTCGAATAGATAGCAGGTTAAGTCGGATTCGAATTTGTGGTTTATTATTGGGTTAGATAAAGAAATACTATTAGTAAGAACGAAATTTGGTGGGAGAAACCTAGAAATGGGTTCCTAAAACTAAATTTTGACGGGTCGAAAATAGATGGTGATAAAGCTGCTTTAGGTTACTCTATAAGAGACCATGATGGTAAAGTCGTTTTGTTAGGAGCTAAAAAGTGTGGGTCTAATAGTATTCTTGTTGCAAAAGCTCTCGCTTTAAAAGAAGGCATTTTAGCAGCTAAATACCTAGGCATCTCAAAGTTAATTGTAGAAGGTGATAATTTATGTGTTATCAACTCTATCAGTAGTACCTGGCAAATTCCTTGGGAAATTTCTAGTATCATCAAGGATGTAAAATTAGATCTTTGGTGTTTCGATGAAGTGATAATTAAACATTGCTTTCGTGAAGCCAACAAAGTTGCCGACTTTATGGCTTCTATTGGACATGAATGTCCAACTCTTTCGAGGTGGTTTGAAAGCCGGTGGCTTCAACTTACCTCTATCATTCGAAAGGATGAGATAGGTTGGTCCTACCTTAGGGGATCAACCTAGTTTTATTACCTTATCAAAAAAAAAAAAAAAAAAAAACACTAGATTGTTAACATTTGTAAGTTTCACATTGGTTTCATGTAGATCTGTTAAATGGGTCGAACGAGAGGGTTACGGGTTCAGGTAAAATACGGGTCGTTTAATTTCGGGTTTGCAAAATACGGGTTTGTACTGGTTGAGTTTATACGGGTTTCGAATCAAAACATTTTTTTTTAATTTTATTTATAAATATATATAATTACTCTTAAATTTTATAATTATCTAGTTTAATACTTTATATATGATATTAGTAAGGGTAGAATTTTTTTCTTAATATATACTATACGAAGTATTCAATATCACAACACTATACGAAGTATTCAATATCACAACACTATACGAAATATTAGATCGATTAATTGTTACATGTAGGTGACAAGCAGTGACTATATTTATATGATAATCATTTGAATTATTAACCATGTGATAAAACTATGCTTTAAAATAAATATAAGCATATTGTATTACAAATCTTTTAATTTTCAAAATGTTTTATTTGCTTTAATTACAAAATTCTAATAAATGTACCTATTTCCGGCCGGGTCATGGATTTGCGCGTCTTTACCCTAATGTGCGGGTTATTATCGAGTTCGTGTTGAAAATAGCAGGTTATTTTTGGATTTTTTCCGGACAGCTTTCGGTCAATTTTTCGGGTTGGGTCATCTTTTGACAGCTGTAATTTCATGTTAAAACTTGTGCATTTGTTTTAGTTATAAGTCACAACAAGTGATATAGATGTCGAGGCGTCATTTATGAATTATATTTGAGCTAGTTTGTTATTGGATTCCGTTCATGCAAATTCAAGATAATTACGAAGTAGGAACATGTTAAGAGTATTTGATCATTTAGACTCTATACGATCATTGATTGAATCTCAACATCACCTTAAGTTTTTGGTTGAATGATCTACTCATAGATTGTTATCGTTATACCTTAAATTGACAATAAAAATTTGTCGGGTTTTATTAATATCGATTATTTGAGTCACTTTCTTGAAAAAGATTCCTTTTTTTTCTTGGTGTAAACTTTATTAAGTTGATCAATAGAACTATAGAAAAAAATGATGTGCTAATGATCCCTAAGACCGACCTATACACAATACACACATCATCACATAGATATAGGTTTATCTTGAGGAAATGATTTAATGAGAGAAAGATATATTTCTAAACAACAGTCCATCTGTCCATCATCTTATGATCATATTCCTAACCAATGAAAACATAAACTTTTTTACTTTGATCTTTTAATTCTAGCCAAATATAGATCCCGTGTAAATACACGGTTCTTTTAGATTGTAAAATAGTAGAGAAATTAACATTTAATAATTAAACTTTGAATTTAATATTATAATATACAATTATTAATGATTAGTATTAAGAGGTACAAAATTTAATTTCTATGATAGTCCGAAATAATTGGTAGAATAACTTTTTCTATAAAGATTGACATATAAGAGTTGCAAAATATATGTAAAACCCAATATTTATATAGAAATAGAATATCCAAAAAGTATTAGGCCCAATTTGTAGGATAATAATTTAAGTGAGAAAATCTCTAAATCCAGCTATTTTTTTAGTAGATAGGGAATTTTCTATTTAGTAGGAGTGCAAAGATAAACACAAATAACGACATGATAAATTGATAGCCGAAGTATACTAAAATTTTTCTCATATAGCAAAAAGTTACCTTATCAACATGTCTTTTTGGCTTAACTAATTATCAAACAAACCGGCGGGTTTTTTGAGGAACGGTTTCTCAATAAATCTATCGGAAAATCAATTACAAATTAATGAAAAAATGTTACAAAAGGTAATAAAATTGGTATGTATATTATAAAATGATGTATTAATAAAAGGAAAATGATAAATACAACCCTTAGGGCTGTATTTAAAAAGCTAAAAAAGGAAACAAATATTTAATATATGCATTAATTGCATCGGTGGATGTGTAATTTGGTTTAATCGTTATGAAAAACTTGTTCCAAATGAAGACAATCAATAACAAAAACAGCATGAAAATATAAATTAAAAAGGTACGATAAAAGTGGTTTCTAAATAACTTAGTAAAATATCGATCATCTCTCTAAAGTTTTTATGCCATCAAAATTGCTACTTATATTTTCATTAAGAATAAGACGGTGACACAAGTTAAATTTGATATTAAGAAGTTTGTTCTTTTATTTTCATATTAAATTGATTTTTCTTGGAATTGCGTCAATTTAATCATGTAGCAATATTGTTTCAAATGTCGTACAATTTAAGTAGAAAAGTTAATAAGAAAATAAACGACATAATAATCATAAGTATCATAACATAATCTCGTAATTGTCAATATAAAAATGCTCTATAATTTTTTTCTCTCTATATATATTTATTTATTTTTTTTACGATAATTTTTTTCTTTATATAAAAATAATGATACTCCGTACTATTAAACATTATTTTCGGAGCTACATTGTAACGGCCAGATGTAATTGGTAGCTCCATTCGTGTGTCAAAAAAGCCAAACACGATCCATCCGATCCGATCCGTCAACATTTCAATAATTCAAAGTTAGTGATCAAAATAATGTTCAATTATTGTCTCCAGATCACTTTATTTATTCTCTAGGACCAAAATAATTCAAAGTTTAGTTTTTATTCCAGCTTGATTTAATTTTGGTCATAGAAGCCATGCATTACAACAATGCACGTGTGCATTTATATAGTAACAATAGGGATTCGACAAATATATAATAATGCAAACATATTACATATACATTCATACAAACTTGATTAGAAAAGTGTCCATGTCTATCCTATGATTCTAAATTATCATACTTTTTTCGTGGATTTATATGATTGTCTAAAAGGGATGATTGGATAAGATTAAAAGAAACCCGTAACTTTGTGTAATTGTGAAATTAACCCCCACAACTTTTAATTGGAGTAATTAAACCCATTTATCAAAATATCAAGAGAAATTCAATTTATTATATCAAAAAAGTAAAAATGATTATGTTTTAATTAAAAATACAAAATAAAAGTTTACAAAAAATCCATAAAAAAATAGCATAAATTAGGGAAAAAAAATTAAAAATACTTTACGAAAATCAAACAATTTATTATTTTTATATAAACTACATATTTTTCAACTTTTTTTTACAATTTTTTTAAAAAAGTTTCTATTGCAAAATATTTTGTTAGGTAGTTGTGTTAAAATCTTAAGTTGAAATAAAAAATTTTCATGACAAAAAAATATAAAAAATATAATAAAACGGTAAAAAAAATATTCAAATTTTTCCATTTTTCATTATTTCAAAAAATTCACATAAAATTGTTAATTGCTATTGGTATACAGAATTACATACGTAAGTAAAATCTATTTTTACTTTTTTTTTACATGATAAATTGAATTTCTCGTGAAATTTTGATAAAGGGGCTTAATTTCATTTATTATGTAAATTATGGGGCCAAATTACTCCAATTGAAAGTTGTGGAGTTAATTTCACAATTGCACAAAGTTATGGGGTTTAATCACCACTTTCCGTTAAACGAAATACGAGTTGAGAATTGATTTCTTTTCTCTTTCTGAATCGTTTTAGTATGAGATCGATCAACCTATTCAATTATTACAATGATATTAGTATCATACTCCCTCTTATTTACTATTTTCTTCCCCTTTCTTTTTTTACAAGAAATAAGAAATTGAATTTAGATCACACAAAACACACTACTTCACATGCTATTAACTTTGGACCATACAAATTAACCCAAAAAAAGAAAATAGGGAAGAAAACTTTAATGATTCGTTAAGAAAATAAGGAAAAAAATGATGATTAGAGAGAGTATAATATAAGGTATAAGACCAATATATACAATATAGCCATGTAGGCTTATATGGGGGAAGGGATTCAAATGCATAACCTATTATCACGATACCATAATAACCTTAATATAGTACGCTTTTAAAGAGAATTTTTTTTTTTTTTTTTTTTTTTGACAAGTGAACCGAGTAACTCATAACCTAGCCTTATTAGCCAAAGTATGAGATAGGGTATTACAATTTCTAGGAACAAAAGAGAAACTAATACAATGGAAAAGAGAATTGAATATGATCATAATATATCATCTTGAAAATTTATAGGCTCATATAATATAGTATAGTATTACCCACAAGGCCACGAGAGTACAAATAGAATGCGGAGTTGATAAATATTACTCCATAATTTGTGTTTTTATTTATTTATTATAAATTGGGGAGCTAACAAGTAGATCAACGCTATTATCAGATTCTTGCGTGTGTGAAAGTCAGTAAATTCTATTTTTTAGTTCAAATGAACACACTTATACCACAATTGAGAATTGAATCCAAATTTCATAATTGCGGTAAAAAAAATTTGACCACTT
Organism: Silene noctiflora; assembly: GCA_009801015.1. Taxonomy (NCBI): domain Eukaryota; kingdom Viridiplantae; phylum Streptophyta; class Magnoliopsida; order Caryophyllales; family Caryophyllaceae; genus Silene; species Silene noctiflora. Next base: position 269,190 of record VHZZ01000067.1, on the reverse strand, counting down.
GAACTATAGACTCTTGTTTTATAACAAGGGTAGGGCGGTTAAGTCACAAAACTCTATCATGTCCGCATATAAACTCTTTGGGTATTATCCTGATGGATCGAGTACGGGTCTTTAGATTTTGGACTCGTATGGGTAAAGGTCGGGTATGGCTTTTTAAAAAATCGGGTATGGATCGATTATATGAGTATATGGTCCATACCCATATCCTCGAACTCTTAATATTTAGCGTCATCTTTCATGATAAGAGTTTGGATTATTAAGCCATTTTACATCATCCCCGGTTTTTTTTTTTTCGTTGCCCTCACTCGAGATCGGTCCTTGTCATCATTTTAGTTAATGTTGACATTCATACTCGGTGTCATTAATTGTTGTTTTCAAGTTATGTGTATGGTGTTTGATACTAATTTTTATTTTGTTTTTTTTTAAAAAAAAAGAAAAGAAAAATAAGTCTCAATATTTATTATAAATATAAAAGTTCTAAAATTATAAAATAAAATATTTTATATTTGAAAAATTGTATTATAAAGTGATTCAAATATAAGAATCTGGTGAAAATTTAGAACGAGATTGAATTTCATTTTTGGTATAAGAGGTTTGATTGCTATAAATGAAACTTGTGCAACCTAATTTTACAATTGAACAGAGTTAAAGGGCTTAATTACCACTCTTACATGATATTGTGCTAAATTTGATACGGAGTAGTTAAAAAAAGTTGTACAGTAAGCGAGATTAGAACTATGGGTAAACCCAAACCCATTAGGTTCGGATATAGGTCTATGAACTTCAGACCCAGATAGGTGGATACACTATAAAAACACGGGTACAAGTATAATAAGTTTTGTAAGATTTTAACCATATCCTACTCATTGTCATCCCTAGTTACAGGAGAACCAAGTTCATCTACTACTCTTTCCGTCTCAGTCATTAATTTACCTTTTATATTTATTATGAGAAGTATTTTAATCAAAGGTAAACAAATGATTGTGACGGAGGGATTTAGGTTATGTTTGGTAAGGCATTTCAGGTACCTGATTTGGTCAAAGTAGCTTATTTGACCAAAATTTCAGGTACCTTATTTGTTTGTAAGCGTTTGGCAAGTAGCTTATTTAACCAAATAAGTTATCTGAAATGAAATGATACCTAGAGTAGCATTTGAGATTTCAAGTACCTGATTTGATTTGATTTTTCCCTCTTACCCCTTAAATTTATACTATTAAATAATTCTCATATCCTTTTACGTCATTTCATCAAAATCAGTTACCTTTTTCCGTTAGTTTGCCAAACATTTTTTTTGTATAATCAGCTACCTTATCAGTTGCCTTTTCAGGGTTTCAGTTAGCTTTTCAGTTTTCAGCTATCTTTTCAGGTTTCAGCTACCTTTTCAGATAGTTTTACCAAACAGAGCCTTAACGGTTAAACCTAAAAAGGCTTTCATCCATTTTTTTTTTTTTATTTTTTTTTTTTTACTTGTGACTAAAGGAAATTAAATTGGTTAACTTTATAGTCCATCGTTTCAATCTAAGAGTCCAAACTCAATATATCGAGCCAAGGCCCAAGGGACCTAAATTCGACTCCAGTTGTCTAGTTTCATTGGCGGGTGCGGCCTGCGGGGCATGTAGTCGATTGCAAAGGCGGAGCAAGAGAGAAAAATTGTCATCATTCTGATAAAAAAACGCGGTTACCTATACAGCTATAGCAATGACTCTAGTTTCCCCCACGAGGGTTAACTCACTCACATGTACTCCTTCCATCCAAATCATTTGCTTACCTGAACTAACTCTTACAATAAATATAAAAGGTTAACAAACGATTTAAGAGTGCATAGTTGGGAATTAACATTTGACATTTGATCACTACAAAATATTTACTAGCAATAAGTTACATCATAAGATTGACCGTAGGGCCAATACGGTAATTTCATGTACAATAATCTCGAAAATATAAACATAATAACAATCTCAACAAAATATAATACAATTCCTCTAAATCAAACAAACAATTAAGGAATTAGTAGTAGTTAGTAGAACTAATACTCGATTCCCTTGTCGACTTACTCTTTAGAATTTCCACTCCGTATTTGCTGAACTTGTAAAAACTGCAGTCAGTAGGAGTACATATAATGTTGCTGCTAAAATATGAGCAACAGTCTTTGGTATTTCTGGGTCGGATCAAAACTTGGGATTTTACTAGCAGGAAGAGAGGACTGAGAGGTCCAATTGCCCCACCCATTCCTCGCTGGGTTTAAGGGTGATCGGCTTCTCAATCACTGCACCATCCACACAGAGCATTTCCTTGTATTCATCGTCGCCTAGATCAGATATGGCCTTCGCTTTCTTGTCCCAGGGATTCCAAACCGCTGCATGATAGTACAAACCATCAGCTAAACACAAATTTTGCAAATTTTTAGTATGATCATCACTTCAAGGTTACTATGAGTGTCTGAAGACTAAAAACTGGTTGTTTCTTTAATTATGAAGTAGTCCATAGTTGTTGTAAACTTGTAATTACGATGCAATTTTTATTACGAGTCATTCTGAAACAGACTATTTATTAAGTTAACATATGCGTAAATGCGTAAGACAGCTTACATCAATATCCTTGGTCGGAGCATATGAGGCAATGGGGTAATGTTATTGTTTCGTTGTTGATGTGTGATGATGTGACGATGACAGAAGCTGACAGAGGTGCTACTATTGTGGAATTCATCATAAAGTCATACCAATCCTATATAATCATTTTATACAAATGTGCTCTAAAGTTGTAGGATTTTGGAACTTCAGAAAAAAAAAAAAATCATTACCTACGTCAGGAAGTCCTTGCTTTCTTATCTGAAATGTCCTTTTGCTTCCATGATCGAAAAGCGCTACATCTGATGAGCTAAGGTATACTCTGTCAATCTGAAAATATTGATATAGCAAATAAATCTTTAATTTACTGTAAACGTATCTAAGATTACCCCAAGCCTACAGGCTGCAACATATGAGAAAAACCACGATCTAATGTACCTCAGACTCAAATGTTAAGGCATCTCCTTGTTCTGTGAAACGTTCTCTCTCCTTTAAGCTATCAAGGTAGTCCAGAGTTTCCAGCCCTTCTACACGAACTTCACTGCGTGATTATACCAGACATTTCGTCAGTGTTTGTTTCAAATTTTTGCAAGTCTATGATTACTTCATGGAGATAGAGACCGATATTACATATGCTTTTCCCACCCAAGAACCTAGATCAATATCAGTGAATAAAAAGGCTTCTCTAATTTCAGTTTTAAACACGTTCATTTGTAATGAATACATACAGGATCTTATATTGTGCATGAAAATATGGTACTACTAAATACGAGCAGCGACAGCACATCAGATTGTTTTGTAAAAGTTCGGCTAGATATTGTGACCGCTTTCCAATACGGTATGACACACATTTATGGTGCACCACCCCGGCGATTGGACTATAACAACCTATTTAGGGATCCATGGCTACTTTTTGGGTCATTTCAGGGTCTGCTTGGTTAGGAATTTCCCTGTATGATTATTTATTGTTGCTCGCAAAATAAAATCTCTCATGTAATCAGGGTGAAGATGATTTTTAACAGATGTTGTGTACCAAAAGTTACATTAGAGTTTCAATAGAAGGAATTCCTGTTTTCCTACTTTATGGTGACTGAAGAGCAATTACCTGATATCAGAAATAGCAAAATATGTACGAAAAGCAATTGAGAAGCTCAAGGGTTTGCCATTGGTATTTTTGACTCGTGATCTCAAAATGAGATTCCCTTCCTCCGTCAAGGTTACTCTAAGGCGAATCTCAAACCTGAAACAAAAGGATAAAAAACTGGTCAATAATCTTATGCCAAGATTTCAATCAACCAAAAAATTTCGTAAAGTATTCAGGTGATTACTTGCTAGGCCATGATGTGATGTCTTCAGTGGTTGGTTTCAGCACCAAGTCTGTTGAGGCTTGACCGGTGGATTTGTTAGCACGTGGTGAAGTTGGGTTTTCATCGATCACCCACATTCTATTCCTTGCAAATCCATGTTGCTCTAACATGCCGCGGCTTCCAAACTTTACAAGAAACATTCACATCATTAGCTCATTATAAACTAACTATACTATTTCACCTTCATAGCAAAGTTTCAGGTAAAACCATCCTAGATTTTAACAGAAACCTGCCCGGGCTTAATTAACTACGGATAAAAAAACCGATGTTTACCTGTGGGAAGCAAATGGGAATTCCTCCTCGGATCGCCAAAGGGGGCTTAAAGATTGCCTGAACCAGTCAAAGTTTAGGAATTAATATCTTATGACACATTAATATGTGACCATTTCAAGATCACCATATTTGAAATTTGAAAGCAACACCCCAACAATAAAACCTGTTAATTGCAATTAATTCTTGGTCTAATACAGCAACTACAAGTTACAGGTATCTTTCAAACATCCACTCTTAAGATATTTGTAGTTTAAAATATCATGAAAAAGATTACAAATATTAAAAACTAAGAAAAGGGAATTGTTTTATCGGACAAATAGAGATGCAACAACAACGACTCCCGTAAATTGCGGTGTAAGGAGGGATCGGATGTACTCAACGTTCAAAATAGAAAAAAATTAATTGAATAGAATTTGAGGCGCATACCTTGCTGCTCATGAACAACAATTCTTCTCCTTGCTCATTCTTCCATGATAGAACTTGACCTCCATACAAGCTTATCTACACAAGCAAAGACTTTATCTTATTACTCACATTTTTTGGACAACTCCGACGACTTGGTTGCCAAAATGATTTGGAATCGAGTAACACCATTTAACACAGGATAGATTGAAAAATAACACAAACCATATTACGATATTCTTGTTAAATTACTCGACAACTCCAACTACTTGGTTGCCAAAATGATTTGGAATCGAGAAACATGATTAACACATAGGAGATTATTGAAAATTAATACAAACCAAATTACGGATTACTAATTCAAAGAAAGTAAAGCATAATATATATTCTTGTTAAATTACCCGAACTTTAGCGCCCCGGGCGTTCTGAAGAACGACCTGCTCAATCCCATTCTTGTCTTTGATTTTTTCGACGGATCCAACATTTGCATCCAAGGTAACAACTTCTTCACAAGGAGTCATTTTTTTCTCAATATCCAAGAGAGATAAAACCATGTAGTACTATGAAAACTTCTAGTTTGCTTTATAACTTCTCAAATCAATCCCGGCCTCTTTATTTTCAAGAACAAAGACTTTGAAGTTTGAATATATGAATACAAGAATAAGAAGAAAGACCGAAGAAAATGGTTGGAAAAAGCCGTAAAATAAACGCGCAAAATTCTTTTCTTACAAGTTATATAGTTGAGAATTTAGACTTCCAACTACCCTTTTAACTAACTTTTACTAACCAACCTAGAAGATTGTTCAAGAGAGAAAAAAAAGTGTAAGGAAAAAAGTACACTAATTTTCCACAAAACGTTGCGAGTTAAACGCCTTAAATACTAAGTCGAAAACTCGCAACTAATAATTATCAAATGAATTAAATCTCACCAAGCAATGTATGAAATGATTGATGCCCAGATGGCAAAAAAATGAGATAATATTTCCAAAAAATTATCTGAAAGAGAATTAGAGCCCCTTGGATCACTAATTTGTTTGTGCAAATTATGCAAGAGATTCGTATAAGCAAGACTCTTACGTAAACTGGTGAAGTATTGTCCACACAATAAGATTGGTAATACAAATTAAGGGGAGGAAAAAAGTTTGGTGGATATTATTGGGATTTATAGAATACAAGGGTCAATTATTCATTTCATATCATTGCCTATATGACTTGGCATAAATTTCGTTTTCACTATATTTTTTTTTTTTTTTTTTTTTTTGGGTTTTAATTTTCAAATGAATCTTTCTTGTTTACTGATTCAACAGTAAATAAATAAAATAAAATTAGAATGTAAAAATTTGAAGGGTCAACTAAGTTAAGCTCACGCACCTTGCTGCCTAAGCTAGGGAGTATTTCTAAATACAGTAATTGTTAAACTCAACAATGGGCCTGGGCCGCACCCAAACGGAGGAGAAATAGTCCATTTTATAAGCCCAAGAGGGTTCCACTCTAAAACCAATTGGCAATAGAGAGAGTAGTCCCCTTGCCTTATAAAGTGTAATTCTTCTCATCTTTTATCAATGTGGGACAACCATCACATGTGGGATTTTGGGTTTCTTCATACTCCCCCTCACATGTGAGGCCCACTTTTCACAAGCAAACTGGGGCTCTTTTTATTTTCTCCTCCAGTTGCACAGACTGGACAAATTCAACTGAGCAACTTTGCTCGTCCGGCTGTAAATTTGGCCCAGTATTAACTTAGACCGGACAATTTCAACTGAGCAACTTTGCTCGTCCGACTGCAAACTTTGGCCCATGAAACCCAGGTCTTTAGCCATGAGCTCTGATACCATAAAGAAACGTGAGAACCAGAAAATTGGAAAAGATTAATTCTTGATGATGATTAAGAATTACATCCTAGGCATATATACATGATAGAAGATCCAATCGTATCTTCTAAACTAGCAACTAATCTCCGTAAATATACTCTACGATATATACAAATAATAACCTACTTACAATGTAAGATATTCAAATCATATCGTATAATATCATATACGCTATAATATTATCGATATTATTTCCATAGTAATATAGTTGTAAAAGGGATCCAAACACAACCCAAGTAGAGGTGTGAAAGTGAATACTAAAAGTACCAGTTTTACGAAAAAATTGTCTAAATCCACATATGGCTTTGTTAATGGTCCGAATATTATATACGAGTTCAAGTCGGGTAGCATTACAAAGTGATAAGTACTTTATCCACGATATGATCTCTAAACCACCATACCCATGAAAGAGAATTTATGAAATAAGAAAACATTCACATATCCGAGAAAATTCCAATCCAATATGTTTTGTTCTAGCAAAACAACACTTCGTAGTTCTTTCGGTATATAGATGTCAACTAGCTTAGTTGGTAAAATATGAGCAGTAATATGAGTTTAAACCCCGTCAGCATAATCGCCCTTACGACTCCCTTACCCACACTCAAAAAAAAAAAAAAAAAAATCATTAGGCAAGAATCTGAAACTAGCTGTACCACCCTGTATTAGCTATAAACCAAATAAAAAAATAATAATATAAAACTAGCAAAATAAATTATTTTGTACCAATCTATAGAGACAAAAGCAAAAGTAAAGAAATAAAATAAAACAAGTTGCAAGAATTTTTAATAATTTGATTTTGGATATTTATTTAGAAATTGTTGTTGCATTGCATGTAAGCACTAAGCACACTTCATCAGGTACATGCGACCATGAAGTAGATTATTATTCAATAAAATAATGACTGGTCAAGTAATTGCTAAAGATAATGACAAAAGAATTAGTTCATTTCTGACCTTCCAATGCCAATCTATGTAATCCTACATAATACATGCATCCTCTAAAATGGCCTATCAGATTCCAGAGGGATCTTACTATTCTCACCTTAACAGGCATGTTTCTCTACTTTGTTTGTAATAATCGATAAAAGTAATTTTGATGAGGACGGAATTTAAATTCAAATTATGAGCAGCATTTTTCATGATTTTAACAACTATCTTAGTTAACATCTGTTAATCCCCTATATAATAAAAGTAATAAAAGATTAACACATCTCCAAATTCTCCCGCTTAAATTTTTCACCTAAGTGATATTCTATGGACAATATTTATTTCCTAATTAATTAGTGTTCACTATCTATATTTATTATTAAACTATATTTATCTTTTAATTAATTTTATAACATTAATTATTATTTACCCTTTACATAAATAAGGCTAATAAAATATGTTCTTGGAATTATATATGCAAATTTTCTACTCTTTTCAAAACGAAAGTAAAGGACATTAGTTTAATTAATTGTCAAATTCTCTAATATTTGTATCTAAAATACCGTGTATTTGCACGGGTATTACACTAGTTAATAATTAAAAGCCTAGTTACATCGATTAGAATTAATTAAACTGAAAAAAAAAAAATTGATTAGAATTACTAATATGTTTTTGAGGGTAAATTTGACATTTCACCTACTCTCACAATACGATGAATATCATTCGTCCTTATTTGTGCTTTAGATGAGGTGTTCTCAGCCTGTGACAAAAGAGAACAAAATAATGATCCCTACCTCTTACCCTCCAAAAATACACAAATAATGCTTAAAATATCAAAATCACACCTTGGAACAAAATAATCTTACATAACGTCGACCGAGTTTAATTTAGGTCATAAATATCTTCCCTCGTGACTACCAACTAGTTAATTTAGCTAACATTTGCACACTAGAATATGATTTCTACAAAAAGGAAAAATCTGAAGTCATTTATACTTCCAATATTATAAAGCTTTGTTAGCACCGAATAATACTTTGTATATACTCCCTCTCATCCAAATCAAATGTAACATTCACTTTTTTAGAGTCAAACTTCGAAAACTTTGACCGTCGTTCAAAGAAAATTTACAAAAGACGAAACTTATATATATATAAATTAGTTATGAAACAATCTTTCATAAAATTTTATTTTTTGTAAAAAAACAGTAACGTATAGATGAAAAATACGGTCAAAGTACCGTCTCAAAGCAGTAAGTGGATTATACATCCGATATATTACCACCAATTTTATAGTTTTTGAGCATTATAATAACCTAGTTGCTCTTTCATGTACAAGTTTTACTTTTTCACGGGCTTTTTTTCATAATTTTTCCATCACCTACCCTTATTTTAAAAAAAGAAGAAGAATGTTCTCCCTTCTCCCTTTCATCCAAAAAATTGATCAAATTCTTAGCAAATTCAACAACTATAAATTTTAATTCACATATTGATTAAGTACTTCTAATATTTCTTTTTCAATCTGTGAGAATCAATTTGATAACATATAAATTAAATTAAGAGTACTTCATACAATTACGCTACACTAGGAAATTTGATTGGAGATTCAGCTAGAAGATCGAAAAACCGAAAATCAATACGTAATACTTGAAAATTCGATCTGGAAAACATTTGTATGAGAATAGTAATAAGGGTACATCGGCTTTGCATATTAGTACTGATGGTGTATGAATCGTAGGTATTGTCCGCCATTTTTTAGTGTCCCACTGCCAAATATAACATTGATAATTGTTCTATTTGAAATTGGAACCTGTTAGAATGATTAGTGCTTGGCACTCATCTCGTTAGTGTCATGCTCGTCCATTTCATTATATAGAAATTGACCGTGACAATGCTATTAGAGAGGTAGACAACGGTGTTAGGCTTGGGAAATTGTTATGGCGGGAAGGGGTGGGAGAGGGGTGGACAGGTTGTGGCGGCAGGAGAGGTGGTTGATGGCAGTGGTGGTGGTTGCCTGGTTAGGGTGGCGGAGGGAGAATTGAAAGGGAGAAACTGGTTAAAAAAACTAGGTTTGGTAATGGGAGGGGTAAAATAGTAAATTATGTACATGAATGAGTAAATCATGTACATGAATGAGTAAAGTTTTTGAGTTTTGTTGTAAAAATGATGAGTTTTACTATAAAAATTTTGAGTTCATTCACTCAAACATTAAGATAAAAAAAATACAATAAAACTCAAAAACAATACCTACAAACTTAGTTAAATTTGAGTTTTGATTGAAAAAAATTAAAATCTAACTTATAAACTTTAATATGCTCAGAAAAAATATACATATGCTCAAAAATAAATAAAATTTGAGATAATAAGCTCAGAAAATATACACATATGCTCAAAAACAAGTAAAATCAGAAGTAATACATCCGATGTATGTTCTTTTTTCTCGTCTCAAAGACCACCCAAAAGCAAGTGTTACCTTTGACTTGGATGAGAAAGAGTATTATTAACTACTAAGTTATATAATCAATGGTAGAACGAGAGGTGACAACCCCGCAACTTTGAGTAAATACTAGCTACTTCAAAGCGGTTTCTATGTAGCACAAACCTTACTATTGCAGCATTTCCCAGCCTTAGTTTTTAGCATAAATCTATAATCACATTGGAGCCTATAATATGTAGACATTTTTTTATATAAAAATACACATAACATGAAGAATAAAAAACAATAGTCGCCATCAACAGTTATGGGCTTATAGAGAGTAACATGTCTGCATGTTCAACTAGAACAGACAATGCTACTGATTGCTACACCATCTCTTTTGCAATGAAGTTTCCTTGATTAATTATTTCCATATAATTTTATTTTCATTTTTATTTTTATTTTTAGGGTAAGGTCAAACATTGGTGTCTAAACAACCGCTACATTAATTGCGAAAGAAATAAAAAAAAAAAAAAAAAAATGTTTTTAGAGCTTTTCATAATTTACTACCCTAATACATCCACATTACTCTATTGTCTTATAAACTCCCTAATTCTCCCCATAACAAGGTGAATACTAATTTTTGTTTACGATCGATATAAAACGAGTCAAATAAGATAAATGCGACAAATGCATAATGCATAATGTATAGGGAGTAGAAAATATCAAAAGATTTGTCCCATCTAACCAAGTGGAGTGCTATTTAACTTATTTTAATCTTAAGACGGATATACTCGTTTCAAGAAAGACCAGAAAGACCAACTGCAAGGTAAAGGGGTTGCATGCCTACATAGAGTCTTAAATCCTATTAGAATGTACATCGTCCCTAGTAAAGGATTTAAAAAAAATGAAAAATAAAATGTTCTCACATACAATATGTAAGGTCTATTAAACGATGTTCCATACACAAGGGCATAAGGTCATAGAGGCGTGAAAGAGTGATATCAAAACTCAATACCACCTGCTAGCGCCCTAATAATAATTGTTTATGCTTCTGTGAGAGGAAAAGATCGGAAGAGAAGGTCTATCCCGAAACTCCCCTACAAAAATTATACTACTATATCCTATCCTATACCTGAAAAGAGGTTTCAATACCTAACGTAGGCTTACACAAATTAGGTACAAGGAGTTATCAACTGTATGGGTGAAAGCACTCCATGCTCACAGGTCACAACAAGGTAGTCAAATTCATGATCAAGTTCATGCTTTATATATCAAGCGTCAAACACAGGTACTTGACTGTCATAAGATTACTTTGTGGCTGCTCTACCTTAGCTCACTGCTGTCGTAAGACGGGTATGATTCAATAGTCTCAGAAATCAGAAAACCAGAACACATTACATACCATGTATTGCTGCTTGACCTTCTCGCGATCCCATCTGTTAACCTACCTCAAGTTTGCAGTTAGTTATAGAGTTAAAGAAATATCGATCCTTGTTTGCAGAAGGATCTGAAACAGCCAGGGATTCAAAGCTTATGCAGAAAACCATACGCAACAACTGAATCAGCACCAATTAAGCCAAACAAGTAGGTCGTGCCTGATTCATAACGATATTTAACTCTACGTTTCAGGACGATGACAACCACAGCATCTAAAATACTCCAAAACACCTAATTTAAATCTTGAAAAGGCCTCTACAACCAACACTAAAGAGACTGGATTTCTGGTTCCTAAAGTTGAAAATAGGGTTTGACTTAAAGCAACATAAAAGTTAGGTAAAGGCCAACTTATGGGAATTGGGAAGAGTATCTGGTCACCATTGAACAAGTAAGTTCCTGATCTAGTCATAACAAGAACAGGAAACAATTATAGATTCTTTTTTTATTTTTACCAAAAAGAATTAATCTCCAAAACTAAGACGCAAAGAAGACAGACCAATGAGATAACTAGATAACTGCTCCACCACTATGAACTGCATCGTCTAGTCAACTGGTAATGAGTACTTATTGAATACAACCAACATTATCTTAAATCCCTAACGCCAAAAAGGCTCCCGCAAAAACGGGTACGAAGGGTCGAATATAAGCAGTCTTACCCACGTGTTAGCAACATGTTAACGGCCAAGATGGGTTCTTTCCAGATGATCTATAATGAAAATTTTGTGGAGAATTTGATCAAATGACCGCTACTTCTCAATAAAAAATTTGCACTCACATTAATTAGTCAATTGTGCTTTATTCTATCATAACCAGAACTAAATCTCACAAATTCTAATTATGTAAAAATTGACACACTATTCTACAAATTTTTACTCTCCATTACTTGTTGAACCAAAGGCGCCGTCTTTCAAACTGTACCCTTTAATGACTCTTCAAGGTAAAGTTTATGTGTAAAATTCGTATAACTAGTTGAACCAAACAATTAAAAGAAAGAGGTAAGAGTCCCTTCATGTTTGAAGTTCATATGCCAACAATCATGAGCTGTACCTAAAGTTGTGCTTAATGTCATGGGTCCTGACAGGGTCTCCTGGTGACCTACTATAATCATAGAAGATGAGACGGATTTGCTGGAGATACCATATCCTCCAGAGATGGACATAATCAACTTACACACTATAGCAATTTGGAATTTTCATGTCAACAAAAGCCAATTTCGTCAAGGACATAGGTCTCCTTGAGACTTGAGAGAGTATAATAGATTCTCTCAAAATTACTCGGTATTTAACTAATTAAGTTCACTGGGACACACATGATACATCCTATGATACAACAAATTTCAATTAAACTTTTCAGTCTTCGCGTGAACAAATTACTTTCTCTTATACGTCACTAACAGCAAAATATAAGTATTTTATCAGACTAAGTGACTAACAGAGTAAGTTTTTCTGTAATCCCTGAATATACAGATTGATGCTGTTTTCAAAATTGTGTGCCAACTCTTAAGAGTATAACACTACATATTCCTTTGCCTTTTTAGACAGAATGAGAAGATATTAGACCAATCCAACTTGTACATCATATGAAAACAATTTAAACAGTAAGGTATCGTACATTACATCAGGTAATCGCATTTGGCACTTCATGCACTCCCATAGGAGTAGTATTTGGTAGGTTGTGATCACGTCGGGTTCTTTTTTTATAAATGATCTTGTTCGTATTAGGCCAATCCAACTTGTACATCATATGCAAACAATTTAATCATTAAGGTATCATCATTACACCAGGTAATCAATCGCATTTGGCACTTCATGCACTCCCATAGGAGTAGTATTTGGTAGGTTGTGATCACGTCGGGTTCTTTTTTATAAGGATCTTGTTCGTTATTAGGGTCATTGGAATAGATAATGTCTATTTCCCTCTATAGTCTCTCTCACTTCTTTAGGTTAGTGGGTAACAAGTCATACCTGATGACCAGGAAGAACAGCAAAGCTTAATTTCATCAACATGCTTTATGTCAAGACCAATAAACTAGGACCCAGCACTGATATACTCGTGGTCGTAGGTATGAAGGATATATCTGGCATATAAAGAAAATTAAGCACCATAAATAAGAATTTGGGTGTGATCATTGAAAGGAGTGGAAAGCAGGGGGCAGAAGATCAGTAACCAGTTTATAGGTACAAACCGAACAAAGGCGTGTGATGTGGGAATTATCTCAGCAGAAGCATGTCCGAAGTACCTGTTACACAGGAGTAGTTTTTTAGGCAAATTAAACCCTTGACAACACTATAGAGTCAGAGACAGAACAGTGCTTAAAGCAACTCAGTAAGCTGTTCAAATCCTATACAAGCAGAAACATAGGTCATATGTTGTTGAAATCTTTTAACTACAATTCGCACCTAAAACTGTCAAAAAACTTGCCTGATAAATCAAGAATAAACCTATTTTAAAGAATAAGACATAAATGAAATAACCAATTGGCATACACGCCTCATGAAGCACCAATTCTACCTACGATTATATTGCGCAGAAATTTGTATAGTCGATAATATCTTCATTTTATGAGTAACATCATTCCCAGGTGAAAATTTTGATATTAAACCAGCTTTTTAGCAGCAGCAAGCTTCATCTCAAGGATTGGCAAGTCCTATGTTACTCCTATTCGTTAACACGGTGTCGAATCTGGCACGAGCTCAAGTGCCTAGCACTCCATTTTAAAAATTAAAGTGACAAGTACGTTCAAACAAATATCCTGGCCAGTTATGTAGACACAGACACAACTGTTTTGTAAACCATAAAATTTTTCCAAACTATTATATTTATATTGTTACGTCCTTAATTTTCTTATATAAAAATATTATTATAACCAAGTGATCTAGTTTTCAGAAGAAAAAATCAATAATCATCAACCCAGGTTCAATAGGTTTAATGCTACTTTCGCTAATTAAGACTCTTCATATTCCATGCACCAAAACTGAGAGAAAACTTAACTCTCCACTTTGCTTCTACCACATCCTAAAGCCCTTGCATCACATGTCTCTCTGTTTTTTATTCTTCTTCAAAGTGTTTCATTACATCATTATTCCTTATCATTTCACTTCTTGCCCTTATTCGACACCGTTGAAGTTCAGTTGGAGTATGTCAACTAAATGACCATGTTGCACCTAATCTTGGCATGTCGGGCACATGTCTTCTGCCGTGTCGAACAGGTGACACACTGGCTAAGTGAAGTGTTGAAGTAGCATGGCTTGGCAAGCTATTCCATGGGGATTTGCAAAAGGCAAGTTCTAGAATTTTTGCTTGTCAAAAAGAAGTCTCATCGTCTAAGCTAGATAATTTCAACTGAAAATTCATTTCAGAATAGCACATCATGGAGAAGCAACCACTAAGACAGTAAGGATGAACAAACTCACTAAGATGACAGCTATCAAGTTGGATACACACCGGTCTTATATCCTATAACAACCAGAATCACACATAGTTGAACGACTTCTTTAAGGTAGGGAAGGAATTGTCACACAATTTCAATTCTCACTATACTCTTCATGAAGAAGAGTAGAAGAGCCATAAGAGATTGTCTCTTATCAATTGTTCTCCTAAGGAAGAAGAAAGAAAAACTCCACTAACATCTGAAGATAAATCGCCTGAAATATTTGTCAAAATTGAAATACTTAAATGTAACTGATACTCCACTTATCAGACAAAATACATGTAAGTTTGAGTGATGGACAGAGATATCATAAGGTATCCGGGTAGTAATATGTGACCACCTAAAACGGATACTTTCTTGGCTTAAAAAAGTCATTATTCAAAAAAATACGTAAAGGGCTGATACTCCACTTACAGACAGTAGAGATGTAAGTTCAAGTGATGGACAGGCATATCGTAAAGTATCCGGATATTAATATGTGACCACCTAAAACGGATGCTTTATCAGCTTCAAAAAATTCATTGTTTTCATTACATATCCCCAAAATTCCCTTAGAGTTACAGAGTTCGTAAAATTTATCGTAAGATATTAACCACATGTTGAAAGGAATTAATCGATATCAATGGCAAAACCACAACAACTCCCCAAGCTTGATTGAAAAAGTTTAGTCTCAGAAATTGTCTACGTTCACCCGGCAATAAAACTTGGAGACTTTTAGTTCCACCTTATCTATGATTGAGAATAATTTGAGACTGCACAACACTATATTCCTGTATTTCGATATCTCATTCAGTTCACTACATCGCCTTCTATTAGTCAAGCTCTTCATAGTTTACAATGTAAACTACAACACAAAACAATTACTCTTGCGTCTAAACTAAACACCCTTCATAATCATTATATTCTATAATACAGCATTATGTTCCACTATACCTCTTTTTTTCATTACCATCTACTAGCCTCAGTAAAGCATCATGCCAATATAACATAATCGAAAACCATGTACCCAAATTAGAACGACAGATTCAAAGCACTTCACCCGCCAGTATGACTGACATTGCACTGAAGTATATCAGTATACCTACTCTTTAAACAGTCCTTAGCGGTAAAACTGAGTACCCTTCCACTGTTCCACCCTCTATCCATCATAACACATTGTTACATATTATTCAGTTGCACTATGCATCCTCCAAATTCACCACAATCCACAACTTTTTTCGTAAAGACAAGCCAGCATAGTTTGCAGATATACTATGCATTCACTTTATGTATAAAACTGCATTTCTTGTCAAAGTACAGTGATCTCTTAGTGCCCTAGGCCTTATTCTATTCTAGAATCAGTTCTAACAGGTCGTAAATTAGATGCGTAGGCTATTCATTAGGAAATGTAGGATATAAGGATGATCACTTAACTACTTATGTTAGAATCAGTGTACTTACTGCATTACAGAAAATAAATCTCAAAATTCTGATGCCGATTCAAGGGATAAAAATCACAATGCATATTCAGTTTCTAATATTCTCTTTCTCTAGTTCATCAAATCAGCCCTTCTATAGACAATCCTCTTTCGGCTCTTTGTACTCCCTGGTTTCAAGACACTTTCATAGGTTTGTTCAAGATATGTGAGAGTAATTTTGAATAAACGTATGGAAATAACTTGAATCAAGATATGTGAGAGTAATTTTGAATATACGTATGGAAATGACTCGAACTAAAATAGTAATATGCATTGAAATCAACAACACAATATCGTCAAAAATCGTATACAAAAGCGAATTCAACAATCTTAAGTCTTAACAGGCGAAATTCAACTTCTCTCAACACATAAAGGATGAAAAATCAATTATCAATTATAACATTACAAAGTATCCACATGAGACAATTTACACATCCGCAAACGAAAATTGAACTCGGTTATACCTTACTGTTCCTCTCGTCAAGCTTTCTCCCGCCATAACCTATCACCTTCAGAAAATTAACAGCGGAAAATTACTCTCTTCGTTCCGATCAATTGTTTTAACTTTTATATTCTTTTGTGAGACGTATTTTAATCAAACGAAAACAAACAATTGATGATTAATTAGCGCATTAAATTAGCAGACGACAACGTAAAATGGAGAACAAATGGCGAGCATGAAGGTTAGAGTTCGAGACCTTATTGACGAGTTTTTAAGTCGGTAACTAGGTCGCCATTGCGGAGTCCGTTGATTACCGAAGCGCCTGGGAAATTCTCGTATAAGAGTTGTGATCGAAGTGCAAGTTATACTCCGTATCTTGTGAGAGAGGTGACAAAGCTTGCTATGAAATAATGTCGTCACAAATGAGAATTTGTGATCTATTAGCGAGGGAAGCGTTTATTTTCCAGTTTTTAGACTTTAGTATTGGAAGTTTGGAACTCCCCAAGGAGTCAAGGATGGGATTCGATAAGTGGTAGTTGGGTTGCGGTCTCGCGGATATAGGTCAATTGATGGAACTGCGAGTGTGCTAGTATAGATCTCGCTCAACACATACGCACTATATGTAGATTTTTTTTTTTTTTTTTTTTTGTATTATTTATACTTTTAAAATTTGCACTTTAAAAAATTGAAATGGAAAATTAATTAAAGAGAATTAAGTAAAATTACGAAATGTGTATTTTTATAAAAATATTTTTTTTACCATAAAACTCATAATTTCATTTTAATAATTTTTTAAAAAATTTCTCCAATTATTTTAATATTTTTTTTTTTATCGTGAAACTATTGTAAGTATGTGATAAGTTATACTTTAAAGTAATAATTATTGCATTACTAAAAAATTTAGCAACTTATAATTTATAGTTTAATACCAATTTTTTTAATGACAAAAATCATAATTATGAATTTAATAAAAATATTAGATTTTAATTATAAGAATATATTTATTGAAAAGATAATAATTTAAAATAAAGAAAGTTTGACTTATTTCCAAATTTAATTATATGCATTTGAAATGAAAAATAAGAGAGCTTTTATTCTTTTAGTAGTAAGGGGGTCTTGCTCTTGCCATGTTGTGCCTTATGTCGATTGTTGACCCAACATGCTCAGGCCAGATATGGGAAGATGGGCTTCGTGGCATGCTGGTGAAATAAAAAGAGTGGTTCAAGCAATGCACATGTCGTCTTGTTTTGTGCTTGCCGTGTCCAACGATATCTCCATTTCGATCTTATTTCTTTGTATTTTGGGTGTACCTAACCGTGTCATGTCTAGATGGGTCGTGATGTAGGAAAGGCAAAGTCTTATTCCTCAAACTTTGTCTTAGGAACAGTCCATGGCGCATGGCGTACTGAATCGTGCCAATTAATTGTTTAATTGATAACATGTCATTGCGTAGGGTTCTCCCTTAACTGAGGCTCAGACCGCGGTTAGTGAAATTGTCAATGTTAGTTACCTTTAACGATAACTCTTCTCCCTTTGTAATACATCAGATTTATGACCTAGGCTACTCGGCCGAGTATGGCGTACTCGACTGAGTAGCTGTTGTGAGTAGTATGTCAGTGTTTTGTTCGTTGTAAACTCGGGCGAGTGTGTCCTACTCGGTCGAGTATCTCGTACTCGACCGAGTGTCCAGTTCATTACGGGTTTTCCGCGGTTTGATATAAATAAGACGGGAAACATGTTATAATCTTAAAAACATTTCATAAAGCATCTTTAACACTTTTCCACAAAACTGAACAACGTAAACTGCTTTTCTCTTATTCTTATCAATCCAAGGCGAGTTCATCACATATCTTGGGGATTTCCACATCATTGCATTTGCATTCGTCAGGGTAAGTTATTTGGTCTAGTCTTTTATGCTTTTGAATTAGATTGATGAAATCCTAGTTTGGGTATTTTGGGGGTTTTGAACTAGGTTGCCTTATTCCATGATATTGATTGATTAGTTGTATTCTAGGAGGAGATTTCGTAGAAGAAGCTTTCTAGATCTCGTGCTGTGTTGATTGGATTGCTTATCAGATAGGGTTTCCTTACTCAGTTGATTATAGATCAGTATGGTGTATGATGTGACGATCTTTGATATTGCCTTATGATTGAGATATGTTGTTGTTATGGTATTGGTACTTTTATTGGTATGGATATTGTGAGACATTACGAGAGATGGTCTTACCCCCATTGTTCGCCTCTTGTGTTTCTCGACGCAAGGGGGTTGTGCACATTAATGGACTTAGGTTCGCTCGTTGCGATGAGCGGGGTTTAGGTGGTACGGCTGCGACTCCCACTGGCGGTGAGGATTACCTGTTGCAATGGGTAATCTGGCAAGGCTACACACATCGGTGTGTCAGTTACCGGTTACTATGGAGTATGGAGATATTGGTTACAATTATTGTGGATGTATATGTTTTGCTATTATATCGTATTGTTGTATAGTTGACTGACCCCGTTTATGTTTTCAAAACGGTGGTGAGCCATTCGGGGATGGTGAGGAGTTGGCTTAGCAAGTGATGATGGATATTGTTGTTGATGTTGCTGCGGGGTTTGGCAGGGCGAAGTCTTTTTGTAGTTTAGCTTCCGTGTGTCGTTTTATACTTTATCACAGTTTTGGTTTTTGGACTTGTATTTATATTTTTGGAGACTTATAACCTTTAATAAGTTAGTCATTCAGTTTATGTTTCATTATGGTTTCTATAATGTACACTACCTCGGGTAACCGAAATGGTAGCATCCTCATATCTTAAGGTAGTCCTTGATAAGGTACCTTGGGGTAGGGGGTGTTACACCCTTGACCTTTTTTTAACAGTCTCATACATGTTCTGTTTTATTTGGTTTGTTGTATTATCGATTGTTGGTTGATTTTGTTGAGGGTATGCTTGCCCACAAGTGGGTATTGATTTGCCGGGGTGACCGAGGGTATGCGTGCCTTTAACTTGTTGTTATGGTTGATTTATAGTTATGCAATTTAATCAAAAATAAAGATAGGTTAAACATTACCTCAAAACTATATTATATGTTTCATTCTCGTCTCTGTAGTTGTGATGTTGTATAGTGGTTATGCCGACGGAGGTATTAATCGCCAATAATACAACGCACAAGTTACCTTCGTTGCGAGGGTTGGGCCAGATCAAAGGATATCCGGCTCTGCGTGCAAAACATTTCAAAGAAATGATAAAGGCATCCCACTAGCCCATCTTAAACCTGCTAACCGACTTGAGGCTCTTGGACCAAAATTTTAATGTGATCTCGACTTATATCCGACCCAAATTTACATTTTATCACCTTTGCACAATTTGTGCCTCTATGGATGCATGTTTATTGGTGGGCTACAAAGATAGAAGTGGGCAACGTTGGGACGGCACGACCAATGACTCATTTTCGCACGACTCAAAATTGGCAGTACGTCCCGACACGTCATGAGCCGTAGGCCATGACTGGGCAAAAGTTTGAGAAAAGATTGTGCCTAGCTAGGCATGGCAACCCACCTAGGTACGGCACGCTTAGGCACGCCAAAATACAAAAAAATAAGGTTTAAGTGGGGGAGTTGTTTGGGCACGCTCAAAGTACGACACGTTGTGGGCCGTAGGCCGTGCTTGGCCGCCATTTTATTTCACCGGCACGATATTAAGCCCACATTCGTGAACCTGGATCGTGCCATTTATCTCCAAATATAGTGGATCGTTACGAGGCAAGGTACAGTATAGCCCACTTATCTCTAGCGAGTTGTGTGACTGTGTTGCTCTCCTTCATTGTCCAAGTTCTCAAGGAAATCATTTTTGTGTTTTTACTAACTTAGACTGACAAACACACTCATCCCAACAAGCAAGTCCATTCCCGATCTTTTGGATTGGTTCCCGAAATTTCGTGACACTTGCCAGCTGCCACTTTGTTACCCAATAGCCAACGCGAACCACGACAGTAAAACCTCTTTCACTTAAGTCTTTTTCACGACTAGGGTTGTAAATGAGCTGAGATCATTTGACAAGTCTTTGAAATTGGCACGATCAAAAATTGATTCGAGTTCGTCAAATTGAGCTCGAGCCAAGCCCAAGCACCCTGAAGGTCGGCTCGAAAACTCGTTTAAGCTCGTTATTTCTTAAAATTATTTAATTTTTATCAGTTTATCAATAATATCTACCTAAATTATATCACTTTTATGATAAATTAATTAAAATATTAATTTAGAAAATAAAATAACATAAGAAATGACGAAAATGTCATTTGCTTAAACAGAAAAAATACTAGTTTGGATTGGAATTTTTAACCTAAAAATTTGGTTAGAGTTAAAAATAATGCTTGGAAAATGGCACTGGAGCAAAGATCAGACTCCTAAAATATCTTATGAACAACGATCCCGGGCCTTGATTTCAAAAGCTCGGGTTCAGGCTCGGGGTCGACTTTTACAATATGAACTGTGCTCGAGCTCGACGCTTCTCGGCTACACACCTACTCATGAATCATGACCATCAATTGGTTTTCGCTTTATAGTAAAAACGTTATGATAAAATGGATTTATAAATTTGAAAACAATATTCATATTAATTTAAAATGAAACGTTTTTTTATAAAGAAAATGACTATAAGAAACCCTTATAATACTAAAGTTTGTGATCCTGTTGTCGTCAACAAATTACGAATTTGAACATAAGACAAATCAAGTTCTTATTAAATTTCTGATTCATAAATTATTGGTAATAGTTTTTTGAGGTAGCCTAATAAATTTGGTTCTATACTCTAATAATTGTAACCCGATAAAGAGGTTTTCTTCTCATACACTTTATGAAGTATTTTTTTTTCCATTTGTCTATTATCGTACCTCTCGCGAAATATATTTTACGGAGTAATATTCATTTGACTAGCTTTATGCCTTTATCCAACTTGGAATCCCGTAACCTATTATCAAGGATTAGAATACCCTCGTCTTAACCTAACTAACATCATTTTAATTATGTTATGTTCACTAAATTATGTTGTCGGTAGGGGATATTCCTAGTTAACACAAAAAAAAATTAAATTATTTTAAAATCAACTATAATTCAATTCACGTTAAAATCAACTATAATTCAATTCAGTTCAATTTAAATATATATCTACACTAAACTAATAATACTTAACTAGTATAGATCCTGTGCAAATGCACGGTATTTTAGATACAAATATTAGAGAATTTGACAATTAGTTAAACTAATGCAGTTTATCTCCATTTTGAAAAGAGTGTAAAATTTACATATTTAATCCCAATAAGATATTTTATTAGTCTTATTTATGTAAACAATGATAAATGTTATACCATGATTTATGTTACAAAATTAATTAGGAGATAAATATTATTCAATAGTAAATATAGATAGTGAAGACTAATTAATTAGGAAATAAATATTGTCAAGTAAAATATCACTTAGGCGGAAAATTTAAACGGAAGAATTTAGAGATGGGTTAATCTTTTAGTATACAACGGATTTGGAATTAAGAAAGTTTCGATCCAAAACAACGAGTCGGATCATTGCCGATTGCCGAGTACTTGGATAGGAGTATTGGAGTAGTATTTTAGAGACAAAAGAGTTGTGTTCGTGCTTATTCGACCCTTCTCCTCTCTGTCCTCATTCACTCATTCATCAATCATCAAATTCCACCCATACATCAAACACCAAACAAAAATCACAACAATCAGATCGGAAAAGATGAACGACAACGATGTACAGAAGCAGATCCACCAGATGGTTCAATTCATCCGTCAAGAAGCCGAAGAAAAAGCTAACGAAATCTCCGTCTCCGCTGAAGAAGTATATCTTAATTCATCTAGATTTGTTTTTTTTTTTTCAATTTTAATTGCAAATTCTCTTCATAATCGTAATTTAATTGATTAATTGATTAATGATCGTGATTTGTTATTGAATTAAATTGTAGGAGTTCAACATTGAGAAGTTGCAGTTAGTGGAAGCGGAGAAGAAGAAGATCAGGCAAGAGTATGAGCGTAAGGAGAAGCAAGTTCAAATCCGTAAGAAGATGTAATTTTTCTCGATTTTACTCTTTTTTCTTTAGAGGTTTGATTTTGTGCTTATGATGATGTTGTTGATGTGATTTGACTTTTAGTTTGCTGGTAGTAACTGTATAGTTGAGATCATCGATGATTTCGTTCTCGATCATTTGTTTACCTTTGAAAATAATCAAATGCGTCTGACAGAATAAAGAAAGTTAAACAAGTGATTGAGACGGAGGTAGTATTATGTAACGAAATAAGACGTTGACTAGTTAATCTCGTAAAGTATGTTGACTGTAGACTGTTGTTTGGCTTAGAGATGATGATTGAATTTTTGAATTATTGTTTACGGACGTTTAGATGTATGAGTAATTGTTTGAATGTAGGTAAAACACACTCATCGCATAGCTTTAGCTTCAAAACATGTGATTAGTCTTGTGTAGGATCGCGGTATGCGTACAAAGAGGAATTCCCCTCATCCTGTCAATAGTTATCATTTGTTGAAATTTGTGAAGGGAACTTTAATGTACCACTTTGAAATTTCAAACAGTGATAACTATTAAACGGGAAAGAGGGAATATGTAGCATGACTACGGTCTGTTGTATTCTTGTATAGTTGTATGCATACAATGGTATTGTATGATTTTTTGTCCATAACATGTTACGAAGTCCCAGATCGTTTCAAAATATTCCTGCTGAAATCTGAAGTTTATCTTTGTGATATATCTATGATAGAGGCTTGGTGCTTATGTAGTTATGTGTAAGCTCATGACTCATGGTCTTCTCTTTGACGTTGTATGATGTTGTGTCTAGCAGTTTCTGTGTGCAACTCCGTGGATTATGAATGTGGATTAATAAACGGAGGCTTGGTGCTTATGTGTAAGCACATGGTCTTCTCTGACATTGTTGTATGATGTTGTGTCTACCACCTTCTGTATGTATCTTGTTGTATTATGAATTGTGGATTAATCAACGGATGCCTGTTTACGCTAATAGCTATTTTGTGAACTCGTACATTTGGTATCACATGTTTTTGTGCCTTGTTCAGTAACACAAATACTTGAAACTTCATTCATTCATGTTGTCATTCTACTATTCTTGTCGAACCATTGTTTGTAGCTTAGAAAGAGATATTGGATGTGGTGTCTGTTTCTATGTTTAAAATCATATGGTTCTTCTTGCTGTTTTGCTAAATATCTCTCGAGCTATAACCTCTCTATCAGTTTTATGTAACTTCTCCTTTGAAAGAGAAGTTGTGCTTCATGGCACACTATTTGATTTATGTTGCTCTTGCAAAGCAGGTTTAATAGAAAATTGCTTGGAGTAGTGGGTTTTCGCTATTGATTTAATGTGATTTGTTTTCCCCTATGCCAGAGAGTACTCTATGCAGCTCAATGCTTCTCGGATTAAGGTTCTTCAAGCTCAGGATGACTTAGTCAACTCCATGAAAGATGCAGCATCAAAAGAGCTGTTGCGTGTTAGTGGTCACCATCACCACTACCGCGAGCTTCTGAAACAGCTTATTGTTCAGGTTAGTTGAATACTTCCTCTCACTCACTGAAATCATACCATTCAATTAGTGGTATGATTCCAGTGAACGGGTGGGAGTAAGTTTTATTGACTTTCATTAAAAGACATCTCGTGCACATAGAACTTAGCTTATATTGATGTTTTCTGTTTGTTTATATTTTCATGACAACCTCCGCTTCATTTTCCAGAGTTTGCTGAGACTGAAAGAACCTGCTCTTTTGATGCGTTGCCGCAAAGACGATGTGCATCATGTTCATCATGTTCT
Source organism: Silene noctiflora (assembly GCA_009801015.1). Lineage (NCBI taxonomy): Eukaryota > Viridiplantae > Streptophyta > Magnoliopsida > Caryophyllales > Caryophyllaceae > Silene > Silene noctiflora. The sequence continues at coordinate 244,778 of VHZZ01000067.1, read as the reverse complement.
CGACTCGGCCAGGGCAGAATATGCAAAAAAGGCTGAAGTTCATGAACCTGAGGTCATTGTTGACGATATTCATCTTCCAGCAGCTCCTAGTCATCATGATGCCCATGCTCTTTCTTGGTAAATTCTTTTACATGGCTTACTTTTAGGTTTATGCTTGAAGCTTTCCCCTGGAAACACACTTAGTTTTTCGGTATTGTTGAATGATTGCTTTGTTTGGTTTCCAGCTCTGGAGGTGTTGTTTTGGCTTCTCGAGATGGCAAAATTGTGTTCGAGAACAGTCTTGATGCTAGGCTAGAGGTTGCATTCAGGAAGAAACTTCCTCAGGTATTTTACTTTACGTTTTGCCTCTTTAATTTGATTCTTCATTTACTAGTTTCTTACTTACATTTACCTTTATCTTATTTTATTTTACTTTTTGTTTTTATCATACCTTTAAAAAATCCTCGTTGTTTCTATACATTGTTTAGCTCATTTATAAATGGTTTGGAATGATGATTAAGGTTAGCCGACCCTAAATTATTTTGGGACGAAGGCTTAGTGGTTGTTGTTGTAGTAGTATTGCTTGGTATCGTGTTCCTAAAATTTTGTGATCATGGCATTCTGGCTTCATGAAGATGTAATTGTATGGTTTTTTGAGCTTTAATTAGTTTTAGTATGGAGTCCTGAGATCGGTCTCTCATGGCATTGTATGGAATAGAATTATAAAACAGAGTTACAAACGTATAACGGAGCTTGCATGCACAATGTTTTACATGCGGTTTCGGTGATTCCTCCTCTTGTAAAACTTATTAATGATGGAACTAGACTATTAGACAAATTACCCTTCAAAAATTACAAAAACCAGTTGGAGACGATCCTTTTTTTTTTTTCCAACTTTTTCAACAACAAAACCTTATACCTGAAACAATTTTTTTTAGAAGAGTAGGAGGTTTTTATTATTCAAAATACGATAAATGGTCACAACTCACAAGGAGCACCTGGTTACCCCTGACTTCAGATGTAGCTAAACTCAACTGAAGCAAAATTAAGTTGCTATTTGGATCACATTTTGAAACGATTTGGGATTGGCTAACAACTTTTCATGATGTTCTTCAAGTAACAATCGATGTACTCTCCTTTTGTAGATACGCAAGCAGCTGTTCGGATCTGTTGCTGCTTGATGAGATGTGGAGTTTGGAGAAATCGTATGCATTTGTCCAGCACTCTGTGAGTGTAGTACACATTCTATTTATCTATTCGAGTTCCATTATGTTCACTATTAGCAAGTACTCGGTACTTCGTATGTGAAGTTTTTTCCCCTGTATTCTTGGTTATACATTGAAGTGAGACATGCAAGTACTTGATTTTTTTTCCTCTGGTTGTGATCAGCAAATCAAATAAAGCCAGCTTTAGATGAAAAGCTGCTTTCCGATGTTAACTTCTGTATGTTCTTTTATGGCTCGGACAATGAATGTTCTTTTTATGTAAATTGATTTCGTATTTCTTCCTGAAACATAATGTTGTTCCACAATATGAATTTGGAATTTGTTACATTCCAAAATTGTGCATAAAGTTTTGAATTTTAGTTACCAATCGAGAACTGAAATTTTGAAGTATTTTTGAAATCTATCATTATCGGAGAATTCGACTCGACTACTGTCTGAATTTCTTGGTCCAGTCGCATCAAAAAAAGGGTTTCATTTTTGTAGGACGGTCTGGCAAATGGTAGATTGAACGTCTCTCGTCTTTCATACTTGAGGTAATTAGCATATCCAATTTATAAATTGACTATTCCTTGGTTATGGTAAATGACATATTAAGCTTGAAATAACTGTTTTTGAAATGTAAAAAATCGCCCAAATTCCCTTCGAAAAACTCAGCCGAAAAATCGTATGTGAAGTTTTTTCCCCTGTATTTTTATTCTCTCAATTGTGTTCAACATCTTTTTATATTCCAACTTTTTAATCGTCTATTGGAAATTACAATATGCTAAACACGAATTCTCATTTGTAACCGACACTTTTTGTCACAAACTTGTGACCTCTAACAAGTGGGAGAAGCAAGTGAGAGAATAAGTGGGAGGGAGAGTAAATTTAACATTTTGATATTTTGATCTCCATGATTCGATTCGGAGCAAGTTTTTAAAGAGACTGTCTCATACTAAGATCACTAAAAACTAGAAACTAACAACAGATGAAAACATAACTATTAAAAGAAATATCCATTACACGAAAGGTCTCGCGATAATCGTACTATGAGACTGTCTCACACATACGAATTAGTGATTCGTAAATATCCATCCAGCCATTTGGCCCAATTCTACTCGGTAATGTGTTACCTTTTGCTTGGCCAGTTGGGCTACGGTCTACCAATTGCATCCGAACAACTACTCCGGCTCCACAACGGACAATGGTGAGACTGTAAAATATTGTCAAGAATTATATGTGTCCCTGACTCCTTGTTATTTTAATATTGGGTTTTGATGGTCTAGAGATGCGTGATTAAGTTTAATTGTACGGGTGTCTATACCTACACTCCTAAGATCAAACTACTCATTCAACACTACAAAAACAACAAAATTATTTTTGAACCAAAGCGCCTTACTTGTGAAGATGGATAGTGTCCCTCCCATAATAAGGCAAGTGAGAGGACATGTGGGGGAAAAATGAAACACTTTATGGATAGTGTCACTTGTATATTGTGGGAGGGGCACTATTCGTCTTCAGCTTGTTTACTTCTAATTATAATTGATCACTCAATAAATTTATTATCAGCAAGTCTCCTTATAACGGGTATATCCGTCACAAACTTGCGACGGACCAAGTACTATTCACATTACCTGTGTGAGCAGATAAGACAAAACAAATTGATACTCCCTAAATACTATGTTTTTTTGTCCTATCTACCCATCTTCGTCACATCGTCACAAGTTTGCGACGTATATTATGGTCACAAATTGAGAATTTGTGTTAAATTAGTACAAACCACTCATATGATTAGTTCCATCCTAAATCCTAATGCTAAACCAGCACTTAGTCAAATAGCACTAATTCTCATTTGTAACGGACGTATCCGTCACAAAAGAGAAGACGGGTACCAAATTATGAGACAAAAGAACCAAATAGAGGAGAGAGGAAAGCAAGTGGGGTGTCTCCACCTTGTCCCCCTATTCGTTTTGTGAGTGACATTACCCGTCTTCATTTGTGACTCGTCACAAGGGAAACGCTTTGGTCAAATAGTTTAGTCAGATACATAGACAAAGAGCCATTACCCTTTCACTCCCTCGACGAGTCCGTCCATTCCTTATATCATCATTCATCATCTGTCCCTTCCCTTCCCTTCCCTTCCCTTCCTTCTTTCTCCCACTTTCCTCACCAACCCATCATCCCCCACCTAACCCAACCGAACCACTCACCTAACCATGGCAGCAACCCCAGCCACAATCGGTCTAGCCGGACTAGCCGTTATGGGTCAAAACCTAGCCTTAAACATAGCCGAAAAAGGCTTCCCAATCTCCGTCTACAACCGAACCACAACCAAAGTCGATGAAACCATACACCGTGCCCAAACCGAAGGTAATCTTCCTATGTACGGTCAATATTCTCCACGTGACTTTGTCCTTTCAATCCAACGGCCAAGATCTATTATCATCTTGGTCAAAGCTGGTGCCCCCGTTGACCAGACTATTGCTGGTTTAGCCGAGTTTATGGAGCCTGGCGATACCATTATCGATGGCGGTAATGAGTGGTATGAGAATACTGAGAGGAGGATTGTCGATGCTCATGCTCGAGGTTTGCTTTATCTTGGTATGGGTGTTTCTGGTGGCGAAGATGGCGCTCGCTTTGGACCCTCTCTTATGCCTGGTTAGTCTTTTGTAAAACGGTTTTATATTTAATTATTATTCTTGATCGTATAGTCCCTCTGTTCGAAATATTTCACTATATAATTTTCGGTTTAATCCGTATTCGAGCTGGGTAGGACCACTAGGTCGGTAAAGCTCTCTCTCGTGAGTTTCAACACCGCTGCGTTACCAGGCTCGAACAACCCTTGGCAGTTGATCTAAGTGCTCATGGGTATAATTTTAAAATGCTTATTGGTACTCCCTCCATCCTAAATTCCCAATCTTTTGTTTCCCTTGTTTTATTCTTTGTTAGCGATATTTTAATCAAAGATAAACAAATGATTGAGACAAAGGTAGTATTTTCGAAAAATGTAGTGAAATGGATCAAAGGGAGCGAGTACTACTTGATCAAGAAAGTTATACTTCTAGCTCTTTTATGCCTCGTTTGTTTTCCATAAAGCGGTTTTACACTAAATTAGTGTAGATCGTATCTGTACAGTAGCTCAATTATGTTCCTTCCATTCAAGCCATTTCACTACGTAATTTAAAAATGGCTATCTAGTATGTAGTGAAAAGGATCAAAGGGAGAGAGTACCATCATACTACTAGCTCTGAAATGATCCCTTTCTTACGCCCGGATGATTTTTTGGCTTTGTTGATTAATAAGTCGTTTGTGAAACGGTTTTAAAGTAAATGAATTATTGTAGATCGTACCAGTACAGTAGCTTAAAAAATTATACTCCTAGCTTGAATTTACTATGCTGTCTGTTCAGCCATTTCACTGCATAATTCAAAAATGCGTATCTCGTACTTTGAGAAATTTATTGAAATGGATCGAATGGAGTAAGTACTACGAAGTACTTAATTCCAATCATTTGTGTACATTTTGATTAAAATACTTTTCAAAACTAGTAAAAAAAACAGGTAAATGATTGAGGCGAAGGGAGTATACTACTTGCTCTGTAATGTTAATGTTAAAGTATTAGCTCAAGAAAATCACAGTTGAATGTGGTTGTATGTAAAATATAATCATTGGTACGATCCCTAGCGGGATGAAAACCTGTATCATGCTGTGTAGGAGCTTAACGAACCCATTTATAGATAACCGACCAAAAACTGAAATAAAGTAACGAACACCATATTAATATGAGTATGTTTCCTGTTAATCTTTTTGTGAGATCATCTCATATGATAATATAGGAGTATTTGTAAATTGTGATGCTGATTTAGCCGTTGGATAATTTTATCCAGCAACGATTTTATTTTAACTGAATGTGATGTTGAGTTTATGGTGTGATGTTATTTTTGCTTTCTTTTTACCTGACACTGGGATAATGGTATTTATGGTAGGAAGATACTTGTTGTTTGGTTGATGTTTCTAGCTTCTACCTAACTAGCTACTCTTGTAGGATCATCTTACTTTTAAGTGCTTGTATGACCATCATACCTAAATGTTGGCAAAGGATTGTCTTATGTTAAGAGTTTGTTCCTTTTGTTTTAACATCCATCATTGTCACAGTTGTATTTTGTCAAGCTTGTTTTACTTGTATTACGGTTCGTTCTTCCTTATTGATTGAGAAGGTGATTTTGGATGTCAAAGGAACTAAATGGACGGCAAATACAATTTTGATTAGACGAGGTTTAAATTGATTGGGGATTGTGGCAAAGTTTATTCATTTAGAGCGGTTATTAGTGTATCAAGTACAGCAAAGTCTGTCTTTAATTGCGAAGAAAAATAATTTAGTGAGGGTAGCAATCTATGAGTATATGAAGGAGTTGATTTCTAGGGATTTACCTATTTGTTATTATTGCTATTAATCTCTATACATTGGTAATTTGTAAGTACATTGAGATTTTCACCTATGATCATAATTATTTATCATGCCATACTCCAAATCATATTTCTGGATGTTTTGAGATGATGATATTCTATTTGTTTGCTAGTATGGTAACGGTGCTTTGTCATAACACAGGTGGAGACTTTGAAGCTTACTCAAATGTGGAAAATGTGTTAAAGAAAATTGCTGCCCAAGTTGATGATGGTCCGTGTGTGACTTACATTGGGGAGGGTGGTGCCGGAAATTTTGTGAAGATGGTGCACAATGGAATTGAATACGGCGATATGCAGTTGATTTCCGAGGCTTACGATGTGTTAAGGCATGTGGGTGGGCTGAGTAATGAGGAATTGGGGAGTATTTTTGACGAGTGGAATCGAGGTGAGCTAGAGAGCTTCTTAGTTGAGATTACAGCAGACATTTTTAAGGTTAAAGACGAGTTAGCAGACGGTGAGTTGGTTGATAAGATTTTGGATAAGACTGGGATGAAGGGTACTGGGAAGTGGACTGTTCAGCAAGCTGCTGAGCTCTCCGTCGCTGCTCCCACCATTGCAGCCTCTTTGGACTGCAGGTAAACTTGTTTTTGATTTCGAATTTCTAATTTTTGTCCTTTGCGGCTTGGTTTTCTCCCCTTCCATTGTTGTAAAGGGAGCCATACGAGCAGTTTTAACCTAGGTCATGTGACATGTTCTATTATCATTCAATCTTAACCATGTATCTCACATGCCGCTTAAAGGGAGTAATATTGTGTGGTCGGCTGACGGCTGGTTGAAAATTGATCATTGTAAATCTGGCTCTTTGAAAATTAAAGGAGGAATAATTGTTGCAGGGATATATCTTTAGTTATTTGGATATGATTTGTATGTGAAGTTGATGTAATCATGCAAATGCTATCTTGCAGTCTTGCTGTTTGAATTTGAATAAGAGTGTTAATTTCAATGTGTTGCACACTTCGATCAGTTCGATGTTAATTTTTTCTTACCGACCCAGCGCCTTATTGTAGGTAGAGTCACACTTGGATGCTATCTTGGTCGTGCTTTATATTTATTGTAGTTCACTTTTGATTCTTTATCACCGACCCAGCGTCTTATTGCTTGAAGGTACCTAAGTGGATTAAAAGAAGAGAGAGAAAGTGCAGCCAAGGCATTGCTCGATGCAGGCATGAAGGAAGAAGTGAGTGCAGTTCGAAGTGGGGTTGACAAGAAGCGATTGATCGACGATGTTAGACAAGCTTTGTACGCTTCGAAAATCTGCAGCTATGCTCAAGGGATGAACTTGCTGAGGGCAAAGAGTACTGAAAAGAATTGGAATTTGAATTTGGGAGAATTGGCAAGGATCTGGAAAGGCGGTTGCATTATTAGGGCAGTTTTCTTGGACAGGATAAAACAGGCATACCAAAGAAACTCTAACTTAGCTAGCTTGGTTGTCGACCCTGAATTTGCCAAGGAGATGGTTCAGAGGCAAGCAGCCTGGAGGCGGGTTGTCGGTTTAGCCATTTCTGCCGGGATTAGTACACCTGGCATGTGCGCCAGCCTGGCATATTTTGACACCTATAGGCGGGCCCGACTACCAGCTAACCTTGTTCAAGCTCAGAGAGACTACTTTGGAGCTCATACCTATGAGAGGGTTGACCGCTCAGGTTCTTACCACACTGAGTGGTCCAAGCTCGCTCGTAAGGGTGCCCAACACTGAGCTACGGTTTACCCTTTGTCTCATGTTTTACCGTCTTGTATTTGTTGTTTCATTTGGCCTCCGATGAGTTATTAAGCATAGAAGTCACACAATTTGTCTTTTAGGTCCATTAGGAAAGGTAGATGAAGTTGATGAGAATAAGATAATTTCTGATGGAAATCTGAAACCAATACAATCAACATTTTCGGAATTTGGTTTTCTTTCCCTTTTCAAGTCGATTTCAATGTATGTTGCTCTCAATCGTACAATTTGTCTTGCTGTTTCAATGGAAGTATATCTGTAGTCTCTTATTTAGTACGGATTCTACGGAAGTATATCTGTAGATGTTGAAAGATTCATTGGAAATATTGTCGATAATCAATTACAGAGTATAAATATTACACTGTTTTTCCTTAATAAATTAACTCGACTTTATAATTGGTATATACGATGCGTCCATGCTCCAGTGACTACCATTGTTCCGGTATGCAGTGGTGGAGCTGGGGGGCTAGCAGGGGCGGCCGCCCCCCCTGGCGGTTGAGTTTTTCGAAGTTTTTATTTAAATTTTTCGAATTTTTTTCGAGTGTCCCTTATATTATTAACCATCCGCCCCCCCTAAAAACTTTCGCCCCCCCGAACTCAAATCCTGGCTCCGCCACTGCCGGTATGATATTGTGAACGCTTAGTCTAATATTCACCAAAATAAATATAAACTGTCATTCGTAAAATTATCGTATTCACACGACTAAAATAATTGTAAATGCTGTTTTTTTTTTACAACAGCAAATGAATAACTGAAAACGAGAATCATCGAAATTGTTTCACATCTTTATAAATAATAATTAGTCTCATATTAAACGGTCCAAATAGCATTTTATTTGTATAGATTGGATAAATGTTTTTTTTAATCTAGACATTCTGCTTTTGTTTTATTTATGTTATTTGACTCGTTTAGGTTAAACGTATATTTCAGTCTTAATCAAGAATTTGTGCATAAAAAATGTGTTAGCTGATGCATCGAATAAAAAAGATGCATCGAATCGAATAAATCAATTGCTTAACATTTATGTCTATAGTTGTTTTGTTTCACCAAAGGAGTATTTGATCTCGTCTAGCTTTGAATCAAGTCAATATTCATACAAAGCGTCTCCCGTGTGACGGGTCACAAATGAAGACGGGTAATGTCACTCACAAAACGGATAGGGGGACAAGGTGGGGACACCCCCCACTTGCTTTCCTCTCTCCTCTATTTGGTTCTTTTGTCTCGCAATTTGGTACCCGTCTTCTCATTTGTGACGGATACGTCCGTCACAAATGAGAATTAGTGATATTCATAAGATCCTACAGATACACTGAATAAACAAGTTCAAGGCACGAATTTGGTATGCTATTTATAGTATTATGCTAAAGTCTATTAAGTGAATGAAATCTGTAAAATTAGTTAAAAAATTATCGCACAATTAAACTACAAGGACAAAAGAGCGAATAAATTTACCTAAATTAGAAAATAAATGACTTCTTACGGTCCTGCACGATCCTTCTAACTACACCATACGCATGATCCTACTAACTATCTAAACGATCATGTACCATCCTCTTAAAAGACTGCTATAAGATGGTGATTTTATTAAAAAATAAAAAATATCCATGGTAATGATTTGGAAAAAAAAAAAAAAAAAAAAAATTTACTTCAACATGAAATTAGTTTATAGGTGAAACACTGTGAAAGTAATAGAGTTTATGTATTTATGAAAATAATAAGGAGAAAGTTTATCTTAAATTTCGTTTTATATACACAGCTTACGCAATCCTTTAAATACTCCCATTTGTATATATTGTTGAATAATTCAGTTTGTCATGCTCCGATGACAAATTACAGTACCCTGTTCATAAAAAAACTCTTTTGTCAGATAATTGTGAAACCTTATAGAACTCGTCGTTTTATACCTATTTCGTTGTTTGATAATTCAATTCTTGCTCCGACAAGAGAAATCAATATTTCTACCATAAATTTCAAACAAATTAATAGTGGAATCTAATTATTACGAGTATTGTTTAAACTTATTTGAAGTCAATGATCAAAATCTTGACTTCTCTCACAATAACACATTAAACAGAACTATTTAACATAAAATTGAATCTAAAAAGCGATATTTTAGATATGACCATTCATAATCAAAACCATAATTTATAAACACGTGTATATAAAATTAGCATTTCTCGAACTTAATACTCGATAATAAATTTAAATTTCATCGCCTTATCTAAGAATTTGTGTTTAAATAAGTATGTAATCAATAAATACATAATCTTCCCTGAAAAACAAAATATCGATCCACCGTCGTACACCGTATAAAATCGAACTTCCGCGCACTCGCCAACTCACTCAACACACTCACCGCTTTTGAGGAGAGAGAAAATCAAATTACAAATTAGGGTTTGTCGGAAAAACAAAATTGAACAAAATCCGATGAAACAATTAGGCATGGAATTAGTTAAATCGACAGAAAATACCATCGCGAAATGTGACGATGATCAATCGTCGATCTCTGACCCGGATTTTGCTTTCGCTTTTGATGACAGTAATTTCTCCGATCGAATTTTGAGGGTCGAGATTATTCCTGATTTAACGGATAGTAAATCGAACGGTGAAGACTGTAGTACGATTGCTGATTGGGCTAGAAATCGAAAGCGTAGGCGAGAAGATTTTAGAAAAGAGAATGGTTTGTGATTTTAATTATCACTTAACTGTACTTGTTTTTGATTATTTGATTATGTTTAATTAATTTTTTATGCTTAATTGAATTGATTGGTAGTGTAGTAAGATTATTTTATTTCATTTTCAGTTAATTTTACTTGGTATTGATTATTTGATTAAGTTTAATTAATTGTTTATGCTTAAATGAATTGATTGCTAGTGTAGTAAAATGATTATAATTGTTGATGATTATAATTGTTGATTTAGTGTGTATTTTTGATGTAATTCTGTGAGGTGGAGTTGTCTGTGTTTGAGTAGAAATCATTTTTCGGCCGAAGCGAATAGTTTGAATGTTGTGCAGTTTTATCCTCTTGGTAGAGCTGTGCCAAGTTAATTTTATGAAGAGATAATTGATGGTTTATATGTGGATTTGTGTTATTGAGTTGGATTAAGATAAGTCAATCATGATGTTGCTAGAAGCTTGTAGATTACCTGGTTTTCATGCACTAGATTTCCGAGGCTGTATTTCATCGGTAATTATCATGTAAGACCGTTGTATGATGTACAACGGTTTCACATTATAATTTGTGGTATTTTTAGCTGCTCCTTCCTGTGGGGTGAGGTGGTGTAATTGGAATTCAATTGTTATGTTTTGTTCAGTATCTAATTTTGAAGTGTTATGTGTCGCCAACAAAAATTAGGTACAAAAACTCGTATATGGCTAATTTATACATATAGGAGTCATGCTATATTCTTATCTTGATTCTCAGTATAAATTTTAGCTTAATTGTATGTATACACATTGGTCCCACACAATCTTTCGATCTTGTGTCAACTTTTGGTGTTCCTGTTCTCTTAAGCATCCACATTGTTGTTCTTGTTTGTGTTTGTGTATCGCTAATACCACGGGCGGCATCGTCATGTAGGTGGTTATATCTTTGTACAATCCAGTGACCAACTCTCAAACTATAGCTTGGCAGACTCTGATGACGTTGCGTATGAGACTCTTGACGGGGATGCAGTTGCCATGATTGAAGAGTCACCGCTGATGGACGGTCAGAACTTGACTATGTTTGTTGCTTATGTCGTCTAATTGATGCACTTCCTTGCTGTCTTTTTTTTATTTGGCCCACTTATCTACCTTGCATTTGATTTTCACCCTTTTAAAGGCGGTAATTGAAAGGAAATTAGGAGGTAGTGGTTGTGGTCTGGTCGATAGATGAAAATGGAGATGGAGAATACTTAATAACGACCTCAAGAAGGGGTAATAGTTACCCAACTCCTCTTTAGGTAATATATTACCCATTACATGTGAGTAATATTTTGCATTTTTCCCACCACCCTTCCTTCATCATCCACTCAGCACTCTTTATCTCCGCTTTACTGCCATCGTTTTCATAATTTCTTCTATGCTTTCCATTGCCCACATACTGTAATTATTAATTCCAATCCAAGTGAGTCCCAAGTCTTATTGGTTTGCGAGTGTGAGCCCTGTGAGGTAGATAATTGATTCCAGTTACATGTATCTTACTGAATTTTGTGACCTGAGTTTGTAGCTATCACAATTTTGTTATACGCGAAATTGTTTAAGCTTCAACCTCTGCATTGTGATTATGACATCTGTTGGGTCTTGTAGGCAGCGAGGCTGTACAAGACAATGAATCTCCATTGAAAATTGATTCTCCTGCTGTCCTAAGAGTCAGGACTGTCCATATAAGCTCTCCAATATTAGCCGCTAAGAGCCCTTTTTTTTACAAGGTAACTTCTACATTATTGGACCCATCTTTATCTACTTGTCTAAAAAGGTTTAAATGCAGTACTCTTTACTTGGAACATTCATTTGACTTGTCTTTTCCTCCCGGTTTAGCTATTTTCAAATGGGATGCGAGAGTCTGATCAGCGGCAAGTCACTTTGCGTATCCATGCCTCAGGTTAGTACACTTGGATTTTGCTTGGACTTTTTATCCTTTTGACATCTGCGAGGTTTTGAATACGGTCAGAAATGCAACTGGTTTAGTTGGGATTTTCTAATGACAACTTTTTGTCCTTTTCCCTGTAAATCTGTCGTAATCTCTCCCCTAGAGTATTTACGGAGTATAATTTTCTTGTTTTATCCTAGTCCATATCTCACATATTAAGTTAATTCTGTCACTACTTGAACATCTATCAACTTTATAATTTTTCTGTTGTGGTTTCGTTGCACTTCTGACTCATATTATGTCAATTTGCATTGGAACAGAGGAAGCTGCCCTCATGGATCTTCTTAATTTTATATACAGTGGAACTTTGCAAACAAACACACCAACTGGTGTTTTAGATGTGCTCATGGCTGCTGACAAATTCGAGGTTGCTTCATGCATGAGATATTGCAGCCATATGTTGCGGAAATTCACCATGACTTCTGAGTCTGCTTTGTTGTACTTGGATCTTCCTTCAAGTGTCCTGATGGCTGAAGCAGTAAAGCCATTAACAGATGAAGCCAAGAAGTTTCTTGCTCTAAGGTTCAAGGACATGGCTAAGTAAGCTTACTAGAAACTCCAATCTCTCTTCTATGCATAAAGTATAAATTATAGATGTAGAACAAGAATAGCTGCACTACATTCTTAGAATTAGCTTCATCTATTGTCCCTGAATTAGTTAAATTCGTTAAAAGGCAAGACTAATAGTGGGAATATATCCTAGTGGTGTTCCTTGGTAAGATTCTACTGACTGAAAAACAGAAGCTTTTATGAGACGATCTTACTTGTGAGAATAACTCAATAACTCATGAACCCATACAAGACTCACTGTGACCTAGAAGTTGGCTGCTTTGATCTTCAGCAAATGTTGTAGACTTGTAGCTCTGTTACCTGTTCCTTTTCTAGGTGCATTCCAAATGCATGCGTCTGCCATATTTGTTTATTTATTCAGTACATCTCTTGAAAGACGGTCTCATATTAATATAATGTGAGTCCAACTCAATTTTACGGAGTTCTCACCCATTAACCCCATTAACCAACTAAAAAATGAAATCAACCAAAAAACTATGCTGTAATATAGGGAGGTTTCATGATGATCTTATTATGAATCCATCTCAGATTATCTCTGGGGCTGTTTTTGTCTTTTCCTCCCGTTTGTATGTCGGAATAATAGCTGATTTTGCGATAATGCTTCATTACCAGATATCATGAAGAGGTGATGAATCTTCCTCTTGCGGGAATTGAGGCAGTATTATGCAGTGATCAGCTCCAGGTTGCTTCAGAAGATGCAGTATATGATTTTGCGGTCAAGTGGGCTAGGACCCATTACCCCGACTTGGAGGAGCGTCGAGAAGTTCTCGGCACTCGCCTATGCAAACTTATCCGTTTCCCTTACATGACATGTAGGAAGTTAAAGAAAGTCCTAACTTGCAATGATATAGAACCGGACCTTGCCTCAAGGTTAGTAATGGAAGCACTTTTCTTCAAGGCAGAGCCGCCTTACCGTCAACGGGCCTTGCTTGCTGACGTCGCCAACACAAGCACCAATGTCAACTTCTGCCGTTATATCGAGAGGGCGTACAAGTACCGTCCTGTGAAGGTGGTAGAGTTTGAAACACCACGTCAGCAGTGCATCGTGTACTTGGATCTAAAGAAAGAAGAATGTCAGAATCTGTACCCATCAGGGCGGGTATACTCCCAGGCTTTCCACCTTGGTGGTCAGGGCTTCTTCCTCTCGGCCCATTGCAATATGGACCAACAAAGCTCTTTCCATTGCTTTGGGCTTTTCTTGGGGATGCAAGAAAAGGGTTCCGTAACGTTTACTGTAGAATATGAATTTGGGGCCCGCCAGAAATCGGACGATTATATGAGTCGGTACAGGGGAAACTATACTTTCATGGGTGGAAAGGCAGTCGGGTACCGAAACTTGTTTGGAGTTCCGTGGACCTCGTTCATGGCAGATGACAGTCCCTTTTTTGTGAATGATATATTGCATCTTAGGGCCGAACTCACTATTAAGCAGTAGTTATGTCCTCTTTCATTGCAGGCTAGTTGATTAGTTACTACGAGTAGTCGACTAATTGTAGCTGCTTAAAGTTATTAGCCTGATTTGATCAGTAAGGTTTCAACGAGTGTAGTCTTTTAGCCGTTTAGCGAATCTGGGGATAGGATGCAAGCTGAGAATTTGGTAAATATTAAAAACGACTACTTTGCTTGTCAACTATCCAGGTTTTGTATCGGAAAAAATTCTCCTCTTTGGCTACTCCTGCTCTTCGGGTTAAATTTATGTCATTCAATTTCTTAAGTGTTCTGTCAAAATTTATAAAAGTAACGCGGATGTAGAACTATAGCAAGTAGATCTCCTTAACTATGTCATTTCCAGAAACTAAAGCGTGTTGCCGAGTTAGTAGGTCTTTCGGCTATTTCTCTTGCTTGAGAGAACCCGTCATTGTGGCATGGCACAAAAACAAGATCTACTAGACACACGAATACACGATTGCCACTTTTTTCGAGCAATGACATGAAAGAAGAGATTAGCTATAAAACAAGTTGTCACTAATTATGCCAAAACTTTTTTTTTTTTTTTTTTTAAAGGCATAGCTTTTCACTAAACACTCGAATGCCACTTTTTTGAGCTGGGGTAGACAGACAGACGTAGCTTTTCACTCATATTTCATCGTTTTGATGAAATATGTCGAGTCCTACAATAGACGATAATATAGTTTTCTTTCCTCTACAAAATGAACAGAACTGCGAAATCATGAAACTGATTCAAAAAACATTTTTTTTTGCAAACATATAATCGCAATCAGATTATCACTGCAGAAGCTCACAGACAACAAAAATGCTCGCAGCCTACATGACAGGTTCTAAGTCATCTAGACTACACCGCCTTTTTTCTTACTCTACAGTCTACCCTACAACTTTCCGTTCTTATGATCTCATTTTCAGGCTGGACATAGTACACATTATGCACAACAGTATTCCATTATTCCATATATCATAGAAGGTTTATATGGCAAGGGCTCATATATTCATATGGCGAACTGGCAAAGGGTCTTTGGCATTCAGCAGAACCTGCTAAGAAAATCGAGGCATGATGCCTCACAAAGGTTCATAAAGGCCGATAAGGTGACCATCCAAGCATCTCATTGCTGCGACCTGATAGCAGAGCAATGAACAGAACATTATTTTCCTTTCTGTTTCAAGTGAATCGTGAAAATAACATTATATGCTAACGAATGATTGGATCAATTTACAACTTCTAGAATTTTGGCCGCTATTCAGGGACGGGGCAATGTAGCTAACCTTTCCATGGATTTCGTTCTTGATTGGCCCATCCAACTCCGCGCCTAAAGTCATTAATTTTCCAACTGTGCCATGAAGGTCAGGGACAGTAAATGACAAGAGTGAAGAGTATCCTTTCTGCATAGCTGCATCACTAGAAATCAAAACATCAATTTAGCTTTCTTTTAACACATTTCCACGCTAAAGAAATAAGATTGTTACCATCTTTTATCGAGTTCCAAGTGAATCAGCTGACAGTTGGATGATGACGGGTTTTGGATTCAAGTCATGAGTACATGATCACTACCGGTCTACCACTCAGTGATTTTACTAATTAAGCCGCCAGCTAAACTTTATAGTATAACAAACTGTTATATAACTGATGAAAGAATGTAATAAAGAACACTATTCTCATTTGTGACGGACACTTTTCGTCCCAAGCTTGTGACCTCTCACAAGATGCAAGTCAGAGAGCAAGTGGGAGAGCGGTTGTGAGAGGTCACAAGCAAAACCTTCTGAAATCGAATTATATCACTCATTTCATAATTATTGCTCTCAATTCCACGCTTCAAACCAATTACCAAATGTCCAATTTACCCTTATTATCAACTAGTCAAGACTCAAGAGTAACCCAATTGAGATTCAATTTACACAACACAAATTAAGTTACCACGACTAAAAAAAATTTCATACGGACGCTCTTCCGTCCTGTTTAATACTCCCTCTTATTCTATATTTTCTTCTCCTTTCCTTTTTACGCACGAAATAAGAAAGTCAATTTGAACCAAATAAAACACACTACCCCACATGCCATTTAATTTGGGTAGACAAATCATCAAAAAAAAAAGAAATAGAAAAGAAAACCCGAATAACCGAACAAGTAAATAGGGAAAAAAATACTCCCCCCGTCCCGATCGGGAAAGAGGTGTGAGCCAATTATAATTTGTTGTCCTATGATTTTGGCACACTACCCCACATGCCATTTAATTTGTTGTCCTTTGATTTTGGCACACTACCCCACATGCCATTTAATTTGTTGTCCTTTGATTTTGGCACAAAAACCAAGGAAAGAAAGAGGTGTGAGCCAATTATAAGATGACAAATGGATTAAATTAAATGTGAAAGATCAAATTACTCATCAAATGTAATCCTAAAATAGAAAGGACAACAATTCATTGAGACACCTTAAAATGGAAAAGGACAACAAATGACCGGCACGGAGGGAGTATAGAATAAGAGAGAGTATAAAAGATAAACAAATGACGAGAACGGAAGACTTATTATCCTTTTGAATATGAACAAATCAAAATGTAATGCAGTAGAATACCAAGAGGGTTGGAGAAGGGCGAGATGAAGAGGACCGGATTGAAGGTGGGCCCAACGATGAGAGGAAAGATGAAGAGTGAAATCCAAACCATTTCTATAGAATTCCACAGCTTTTGGAACGTCTTTGTGAAGTTGGAGTACCCAATTTAACCTTGCGCCCGCCATTTCTATGTTTCTTCCTCTCCCTTGTATTCTCTCTGTTGTTTGTTTTTCTTTCTTCTTAATTTTTGGTGGTTTATTGGGCTTTGTTTTACTAGTGGCCCAAGGTGTCACTTTGGGTAGAGGTGTGGTAATCAGGTTACTTGGGTCGGTCGATTATCATACTTGTTAAAGTGGGTTGGATTAGATTGAGTTCGAGTTGGGTACATTGACCGGTTTGGGTCGGTTATAATTCATGCCAGGTTCATGATGGGTCATCATAAGGTGATAAGTTCGGTTCGGTTCGAGTTAATTTCAAGTCAGGTTATCAGTATATACACGCTACTTGATATGGGTGACAATGGTGACGATGCTCGTGACTCGTTAAGTTTAAGCAACTTGGTGCTAACAGTGGGTAAGGATGTTTTGGAGGGCTCAAACAAATATTTTGTTTGCTTGATAGTTTGCAGTGGACCGTCGTCGGATATAATGTGACGAGTTTGCAGTTTAGTAGCTACAATGTTGTTAATTTGGCTAATAAAGAGAGTCTTAATTTATCTCTTTAGGCTCCGTTTGACAAAACTAGCTGAAAAGGTACCTAAAACCTGAAAAGTTACCTGAAATCTGAAAAGGTAGCTGAAAATTGAGAGCTGATAAGGTAGCTGATTTTTATTAAAAGTGTTTGGAAACTAGCTGAAAAGGTAGCTGATATTTGATCAAATGACGTAAAAGGG
>VHZZ01000067.1:199620-211165 GCA_009801015.1 Silene noctiflora | reverse complement strand
ATTAACCTTGGTATTATATGATATATTTTTAAAACTATTTATATAACAAGTATATCATACGGGTATATAACATGGTATAACTTTTAATTGTTGCGATGATACCATTCAATATGAACATGTACCTAATACAAGAATACACGATTTTATGCATATAAAAGGTTTTCTTAAACTGTCTCATACGATATCTGTGTGAGACATGTAAAAAAAACTCGCCAAAAAATTAAATTAAATTTGTAAGTACCTCACCACGTGAGAAGTCTTACATAAACACTATTTAAACACCACRTCATAGGAGATCTTAGTAATAGCAAAATCGGAAACAACAAACCCGTGCAATTTGCACGGGTTTAAGACTAGTACGAAGTATATTTTTGTCCACAATAGAAAGAATCTTCTTATCCATCCTCTACTCGTTTATTTACATTTCAATTTCTAACAAAAGAAAAAAAATGCAAGTAATCAACATGAAATAATATAATAAGATAGTTGACACAAGAGCTAATGTTCTACTTCTTCTAATTTTAGAGGAAGTAGTGAACATCCTTGAACTAAAAGAATGTTTTATGCATACTCCGCAATAGAGAGGATCATCTCTTAAAGGAGAGAGTGTTAAGAGGAGTCACTATCCTCTCTATTGTACATACTCTTAGCATTCTTCAAGTCCAAAAGCGATTTACTTGAAAACAGGAAGAAGTTATAAAAATAGGAAATTATGAGGAATAATTATGTTATTTTTAACCAATTATGGTCATGATAGTTGGTTAGTGGTGCTTGAATGTGGAATGAAATGACTTTAAGTTCTTTTAGTGTTTGGTTGGAGTATTTTAAACTGGAGTTAGAATCCCGGTGAATTCTAATCCACCCCAATACCTTGGATCCCATACCCACCTTCCGCCTAAAGTTTCCAACTCATTACCCCTCCATGCAATCCTAGAGTGAACCAAACAATAATTAATATGAATGAGATTCTAAATCGATTCCCCATGATATTTCATTTCATTCAAATCCATTCTGACTTTTTGAATCAAATGCCCCCTAAAACCATCCTTATAACCTCATTCCTTTACACAATTACACCCAAAAAAAAAGAGTAATTAATCGAGGAAACAATGATAACCATGGGCTAACATTATGTTTTACATGAGTAGATACTACAAAGTAATAGTGACGAAATAATATTGTTTTTAATGGCCACTAAAAAAAAAAAAAAAAAAAAAAACCAATTTTGTTTATTTTTGTCTATAATGCACCCGACCTTATAAATTCTTTTGTGCTATAGTAAATTAGTAACAAATGCAACTTGTAAACAATTGCAAAACTTGTGGAAAAAAAAGAGGGGAGAGTAAAACTATAGTGCCACAATTTTACTTTCCATCCATAGTAATAAATAAACTAATAAACAAATAATCACTTAAAATAGGTATAAAATAGAGAATTATATGCCAAATCCACATAGGTTTGTTTATCACCCAAAAATACTAGTTTACCATTAACCCTACTCAAACCTCGGAAATTAGAGTTTGAAGGGTAAAATCGTCATTTAACACAAACATAAGTTGATTAGAATACAAATTCTTCTTCTTTTCACACTACGCGGTTCTATTTAAACGCAACTCAGTTACTCCGTATTTCACTTGATCATAAATAAATAAATCTCTCGTTTTTTTCCCTCTTTTCTCTTTTTTAATTCGATAATCCCAAGAAAATTTAGATAGTTTTAATGGAAGATTAGCAGAAAAATTAGTGTCAAATCAATCAATTATCTCCAGGTTTACCCTCTTCTCAATTTTATCTATTTCTCTGTTTTTAAAATTTTTAATTATTGAATTTCTGTTTTATTTGATAATGTCGATTATATCTTGATTAAAATACCCCTCATAATGAATACTCCCTCCGTCCCAGTTAATAATTTACCCATGTTTTAGTTTACGGGCAAAATTGGGACGGAGGGAGCAGTTGTTTTTCAATTGTAATTTATCTAATCGCTTTAATTAGGTTTGGTTGCCCTTTCAATTCATGGGAAAATTAAAATCCCATGAATGTTGGTTGTCACCTTTTTGGCAAAAGGTAGGCATTCAATTCTCCTAGGAATTTTGAACGCCTACATAATGGTGGAATTGAACTACCTAGCTCCTCTTAGGTAGTTCACAACACCCGTGGAATTCAACTCCCAAATGCGCAACCAAACGACTTTCCCGAATTCACGTGAATTTGTATACGTGAAAACAATTCACGTGAATTGGAAATTCCGGTGTTAGTTGAATTCTTTGATGAACCAAACGATCCCTTAATTAGGGATTTGGTAAGAATAAATTAGTAGTAGAGAAATTGAATTTTGTTTTGTTATGGGTTGAAAAGTGTAATTGTATCCGATACTTGAGTGATTAAGTTGACCGACGTTAAAGGGGTAATTTGGTCATTTTAATTAGCAACTGCAATGGGTTTTGGCGTATGCATGGTTGACAAATTTGTTATGGTGCGTGCGTATATTACATCTGTATCTTAGCTGCTCATTCAATTCCCACGTTGTTGACCCGCATTTATATTTTGGATGATGATTAATTATTTGTGATTCCGTTTTTAGTTAAGACGGTTTTAGACGAGAATAGGTGAACTATTATAAAGCTGTTGTTACCACACATTATTTATTTCTTCATATCACAAGTGATTTTTATGTTTTGATATAAATTTTAAATTTTCGACGTAATATGTAATATTTACGTGATTATTTTTCATAATATAGACTCATATTTTGAGAGATAATGGAACGGCGAAGAAAATATCTCGAAATATATACTAGAGGAGTACATACTATTTTAAATCTATGATTAGGTAGAAATAATGATTTATCACCTAAATCGATAAAATATATTGTAAGACGGTTCCGTTTAAGTTTCGTTACGACGGTGTTGTCTGGTTGCCCCGTGTAAAACATGATAAAATGCCCAAGATTCAAGTATTCATAGAAAACTAGTTTTAACCCACGGGATTGAATATTCAACAATTCGATAATGTGTATGAATTACGAAAATAAAGTTTCATATAGTTATAATTGTAAATATTAATATTCAACGTACATAGAACATAAATTATCTAATAAAGTTAAAAATATTGATTTTTTTTAATACATTCGATATATATCTAATAAAGTTAGAGAGTGTATAAATTATCTAATAAAATTACGTTATTTTGTTAAATATATATAGTAAAGTTAGATAATATATACTCCCTCCGTCTCGGTCATTTGTTGTCATTTGGTTTTGGCACAAAGACCAAGGAAAGAGGAAGGGGCCAATTATAAGATAACAAATAGACTAAATTGAATATGAAATATAAAATTACTCGTCAAATGGAATACTAAAATAGAAAGAATAACAATTCATTGAGACACCAAAAATGGAAAGGGACAACAAATGAT
Source organism: Silene noctiflora (assembly GCA_009801015.1). NCBI lineage: Eukaryota > Viridiplantae > Streptophyta > Magnoliopsida > Caryophyllales > Caryophyllaceae > Silene > Silene noctiflora. The sequence continues at coordinate 207,747 of VHZZ01000067.1, read as the reverse complement.
CGGGACGGAGGGAGTACAGGTATCTAATAAATTATGTAATTTTGTTATCTCTAGATTTCCAATTTAAAATTAACGTATATGACTTGCTTTATACCTGATTTAACACCTAGACAGACACAGTCAGAGTTTCACCTGACTTTAATTGTGGCCTGAATGACCCGGCCAGTTGCCCGAGCCCAAGCCAAGCTTTGACCCTCAAGTAGCTCGCGAGCTGTCTCGTCTCATTAACACCCCTTAGTTACGACAGTCTTGTTTGGTTGCCCCACGTAAAACATGATAAAATGCACAAGATTCAGGTATTCATAGAAAATGCTACCATCCTAGGATAAAATTTTGTAAAATGAACCTTTTGTCTTATAGTACGTCATATTGTCAAATAGTCAACGGGAAATTAAAAGCAAACAATTTTTCAATTATTTTTGGAAGAAAATTAAAGTGATTTGAGTTAGCTAAGAAAATAACGTAAGATATGAATTTGGACGTTGTGGTGGCATGTATTTAAGGAAATTAGATGCATCATTTCTGTATCTTAAACTTTTCTTAAATTAGAAAAGAATATTATTTTAATAGATGGCTATGACTTTTGCTCTCCTTCTCATCTTCGCAAATTCTCATTGAAGACGAGCACTATCCGTCACAAGCTGAAGACGGATAGTGCCCCTCTCACAATATGCAAGTTGCATTACACTTGCTTTCCCACTTGCTTTATTGTGAGAGGCTAGTATCCGTCTTCAGCTTGTGACGGATAGTTTTCGTCACAAGCAAGACGCTTTGTTTCATCTTATACAGTGCACTAACATGATGCACTAATCTCCTAATTATGAATCCAATTAATATTTACGTATTTGACGATAGATGTGACATATTAAATGTATGATGCTTTTTTACTACTTAAATATAAACGCATCTTAGGTTAACTTTTATTTCTTGTATCACACATTTGTTACTTTGATTATTGTTTTCGTCACGACACCTAATACGGCCATACGGGTACAATAAGAATACGGGATTCTAGTTTTACCCAGTGAATTTATATCTCAATCGAAAATAATCTCAAGGGTAGGTCTGGCCGTTGAGTTATTGTTCTTATCAGGTCACTTTGAGGTACGAGTCAATTCCTGTGAGGATTATTTTAGTTTGATAATTTGAATTGTGCGTTATGGGTCTAGGTCGGAGATGGGTTAGGTAGACTCGAGTAGGGTTGTTTGAGTCAGATTTGTATTGAAAATGTTGCATGGTACGTTATTATCTAGTAATTAATGTAATTTTATCGGAAAAAAAAAAGTCAAATACTCGGAATAAAATATCTGGAAGAGGCAGCTGAAGTTTTAATGTCCAGTGATGATTGGCTATACAAAGAAATAAATATAAGTACGTCGAATAGTTAGCTGTATTCACATGATCTTGGCTTGTCTTCAACATTTTATCTGACTTTTCTTACACGAGCAACTATCTGCGCATAATCCTCGTGGATAATAATGCTTTAATGTGTTTCTTTCCATTTTATGTGGAATTCATGTGTATATTATATGTATCGTATTATTAAACTGTGAGTGAATCAAGTCTGCTGACACCTTTTTGTATATAAAAGCAGGGGAACTAATTGTCTGTAGTTACTCTGATCATAATCTCGGGTCAAGATGGCTCATAATGCAAGTGTTTGTCCACCACCTATGAAAGCCACCTCCAACGGTGTCTTCCAAAATGAGAGTCCGCTTGATTTCGCCCTCCCGCTTGTCATTGTACAAATAGTCCTTGTTATTGTTCTCACTCGTACTCTGGCTTTTCTTCTGCGACCTCTACGACAGCCTCGTGTCATTGCCGAAGTTATTGTAAGTATCTCCATCTTATTTGGCTATCAACTTTCTAATCGTTTATGTTCATAATGATAATACTCTATACTCCGTATTTCATTTTACTAGATCAGAATGACTTGTGAAACAGTCGGTTTTTTTATGTAGTGGACCTTTGTCTAATTATGTGCCTAATTAGTATAATATAACGGTAACTCTCTGAACCCGAAAATGGAAGATATATGACGGTGATCATGTTGCCTTTTAGTCTTGATCAAAAGGTCACTTGAAAAACAACCTTTTTGTTATCCTAGGGACTATGTTGCGTATGTCCGACCTTGAGTTAGAATGATCTATAGAATGCTACTCCGTATTATTTTTCTAGCATATGGCCGGCTTTGTTGCCCTTCATGACATTAGACTATGTTGGATGGACTCGGCAGTATCTGACCTGTACAGCTGCACGGGTAGTCAGGTACTCTGGTACCTATTCTAAGGCGGGACTAGGTAGTTCTCAGAAGTTATCTCATGTTTTGGTTTAAAAAGAAACACGAGTCTGTGGTGTCTTAAGACGAGTTCTTAAGGTAAAACAATGACACGGTTTTTTTAAATATATTTTGACAAACAATTTCCTATAAATCAAAATTAAAATTGAAATTCATGAAGAATCTATAGCCAATGTTAATGTGATGGCTGATCTTGTTTCTTGAAAAGTGTTTTGTTGTTTAAACATGAAAAAAAAGTGTTGTGGCATCTGCTTTTTGAGATTGACTTTTGGCAAATTCATGTAGTTTACGTTATCTTTTGGCGCATAAACTTCCTTCGTACTCCTAGAAACCGCAACCTTAGATAATAATCATAAGAGAATCCACTGTGAAGGGCTAAAATACACACTGACTTACTAATCAACCTGTACTAAATGTACTTTGCCCTTTCGGCTTTTCGATACCATTACAGCACACTGCATCACTTTCATAAAATAAGGTTCAAGACTTTATGATATTGAGGCTATCACTTTCTTATTTATATAACTATAGAATAAATGATTATAGTCAGGCACTCAAGTAAGGAGCTCTAGAATAGCATTCGCTCATATCGTCATGTTACATCTGTCGACTGTATTTGTCGTCATCATCATCATTTCAGTGCCTCCAAAGAGGCTCCCGTTCTAAACTGAGTAGCAGGCAGATTAAAGATTGGAATCACGTACCTTTCCTTAAGATAGATAAAAGAGAAGCGTTTATTAATTATTAGGCGACTATTGTTTGTGTTACACTAGTATTCCGTAATTTTTAGTAATTGCGAAAATCGTTGGAAGTAAAATGAGGCATGTAATAAGATAATCAACTTGACTTTCCTGATTGAAGTACTAGATTTCTCGAAATTATGCATGAAATTATGTTGCATTCATGTTTTCCTGCTTTCGTAATTTACACAAACCACCACGGCTGAAGTTGTCTATTTAAATTGCACGAAGTTTAGAAGGCAAGAAATATGAACATTTTCTTGAAAGAAATTTCCTTCATTCTTAACACTTGTTGCTCATATTCCTTGATTTACAGGGTGGAGTGTTACTAGGACCATCTGCATTCGGTCGCAGCGAGAAGTTTCTTCATACAATTTTCCCACCTAAAAGTTTACCAGTATTGGATACCCTAGCCAACCTTGGTCTCATCTTCTTTCTGTTTCTAGTTGGCCTCGAGTTGGACCCAAAAGCATTACGTCGGACTGGGAAGAAGGCCATGAGTATAGCTCTAGCTGGCATTAGTTTACCCTTTGCTATGGGAATTGGTGTGTCATTTATCCTTAGGGCAACCATTAGTAAAGGTGTTAGCCAAGGCCCATTTATTGTATTCATGGGGGTCGCCCTCTCTATTACCGCCTTCCCTGTCTTAGCCCGTATTTTGGCAGAACTTAAGCTTCTAACAACTGACGTGGGTCGTATGGCCATGTCAGCTGCTGCAGTAAATGACGTGGCAGCTTGGATTCTACTGGCCCTAGCTATTGCCCTTTCTGGCACCGACACATCACCTCTTGTTCCTATATGGGTCTTCTTGCTTGGTGCTGCCTTTGTTGGGTTGTGTATAGTTGTGGTCCCACGTGTGTTTAAGTGGATGACGAGGCATTGTCCTGATGGTGAGCCGGTTGATGAGATTTATATCTGTGGCACCTTGGCAGCGGTGCTTGCAGCGGGGTTTGTGACCGACACTATTGGAATACATGCCCTTTTCGGGGCGTTTGTCCTTGGGATTCTTGCCCCGAAAGAAGGGCCTTTTGCTAGTGCCTTGGTGGAGAAGGTAGAAGATCTTGTGTCTGGCTTGCTCCTTCCATTGTACTTTGTTTCGAGCGGTCTTAAGACGAATGTGGCTACCATTCAAGGAGCTCAGTCATGGGCGCTTCTTGTTTTGGTCATAGTTACTGCCTGTATTGGCAAGATTGTTGGAACCGTTGTCGTTTCTCGCTTCTGTAAAATGCCTATGTCAGAGGCTGTTGCTCTTGGTGTGTTAATGAACAGCAAAGGTCTTGTCGAGCTCATCGTCTTGAACATTGGTAAAGATAGAAAGGTATGTCAATTAAATCCTATTATCTTCTTTTCTTTTATTTTTTCATTTTGTGCATCCAAAATGTTTATGTTTCAATTTAGTGGTAAATTAGGATTGTGTAGATTGCAATAGCAGTTTTCTTAACTTTTGATTGATCACTTCAGGTACTAAATGATCAAACCTTTGCCATTATGGTTTTGATGGCGCTATTCACAACCTTCATAACAACTCCGCTTGTAATGGCGGTATATAAACCAGCAAATAAAGGAGGCGGCCGCGCATATAAGATTAGGACAATCCAAAGAAAAGATCCAAACTCTCAACTTCGGATCATGGCTTGCTTCCATAGTGGAAGGAACATTCCTACTATGATCAACCTTTTTGAAGCTTCCCGAGGAACCGAAAAGAAGCAAGGACTCTCGGTTTATGCAATGCATCTTATGGAGCTCTCTGAAAGGTCCTCTGCTATTCGGATGGTCCACAAGGCCCGGTTGAACGGCATGCCCTTTTGGAATAAAGCTATGCAATCGGACTCCAACCAAGTTGTAGTGGCTTTTGAGGCATATGGGCAGCTTAGCCGGGTCCAAATACGACCCATGACCGCAATTTCCCATTTTTCGGATATGCATGAGGACATATGTGCTAGTGCTGAGAGTAAGAGGGCTGCTCTTATAGTCCTCCCATTTCATAAGCACCAGAAACTTGACGGGTCTTTGGAAACAACCCGACATGAGTTCAGGGTTATCAACAAGAAGGTCCTTCTGAAAGCCCCATGTTCGGTCGGGATTTTAGTTGACCGTGGGCTTGGTGGATCGTCCCATGTGGCAGCCCGAAATGTGTCTTCAGTGATCACTGTCTTGTTCTTTGGTGGACCTGATGACCGCGAGGCTCTCGCCTTTGGCCGGAGAATGTCTGAGCATCGTGAGTTTACCCTTGTTGTTGTTCGCTTTGTGGCAGACACAGAGATGACAGGTGGCGACATGGTGGCCATTGATTTGAGTGGCAGCAATGATGGTAAAGACTCGAAAGCTGCTGATGAGGAAGCTATTGCAGATATTCAGCAAAAAGTGACAAAAGACGGGTCGGTTAAATACGAAGAGAGATTGGTGAAGGCGTTCTCGGATACCGTTGATATAGTCAAAGAATTCATCAAGTGTCATATGGTTCTTGTAGGGCGGTCACCCGAAGGTATAGCAGCCGCTAATCTGTCCGTTAATTATAAGGGCGATTGCCCCGAATTGGGTCCAGTTGGGGGATTGCTAATCTCACAAGACGTCTCTATAAACGCTTCAGTTTTAGTGATTCAGCAATACGGTAGTGGGTCGCGGCCCTTGACACTAGAAGAAGAGGAACCTACTGACGGCACTGAAACAGATTGATGGATCACAGTACATCTTGTACGAAATTGTTTCACCGTGAGACCAACACAAGTATCAACTAATATATGAAATTTCGCATCTAGTTACGAGTAATTGGACTGGTTTCACAATGAGACCGTCATATGCATACACTGGTGGATTTCTATGGCGAAGGCAGATATATACATGTATGTATAGTTCTATCACAGAAGGCTCAGAAGATGAAGATGATGATGATGATCTTATTTTAGACAGTATGGTAAAGCATCGCAGCGCAGGTAGAAGAATGATCAGACTGGCTTATATGAAATAACTACATATAACTGTACAAAATTGGATGGTTGTTTACCAGGTTTAATCAGCTTTCTTGATTAAATCGACATTAGTGAACGATTTTACGATTCAATCATCTATGAGACTAATGGATTTCATTTTACCAATAGCCTGTGCACTAAAATATTTACTCGTTCAAATCAGGGAATTGTGACTGTTGCCCATCTGAAGTCACTGATATATCTTCAGAACTGATGGCTTCAGATGAAATAAATCTCTGTATGCTGTGTTTTTACTGTAACAGTAATTTCTTTATACAACCAAAGTAGTAAGAAATGCAAACATCTTAATTGAGTAGATAATGTAATTTCAGATCCGATATCCAAACTAAATCATCAACTCATCGATAGTGTTCAAAACTCGTCTACTACTTTAGCTTGTTTCCTGTATTCAAAACCCGTCAATATCAGTTTGTCGACGACATTGACTCGGTGTCAATGTAGTTATCAAGATGACTACATTGCTATGACGTATTTGGCAGTTTCTTAACAAGTCCAGGATTGCTAATAAAAGAAATGTATACAGAAGATTCATATACTCCTTCAGCTTGACTATAGCCTCTATTTATATTTGGATTTTTGCCTTTTGGCCCCAACCATTATTAGTGAATATTGACTTGTCAACCTAAACCCGCTCAGCCCGATTAGAATTCTATCCGTTTTTTTAGAAAGAAGTGGTTGTTTCTTTTAATGACATTATTTTATCATTTTATCATAACCATGTGATCTATTACTTCAAATTTTGACTGAAAGATTGTTTCGGGATAAAATCTTGACCCGTGAAAAGAAATCGAAGGAAATAGAGAGGGAAGAAATGGAAACCGGAGAGGATTCAAACTCGGTTTCATCATCTACTACCACCGGCCTTAACGACCACCACTTTAACCTTAGGAGTTCAACGACTTTGGCCAACCGGTCCTAACAATCTAACTTCCACGAAGCCCCACCATGACCGACCCTGGTGTAAGAGAGTAGGATGGGTGAAGTTGGGTGGGTCGATTGGTGATCAAGTAGAGACGGGATTCTTGGAGCGGCCTCTTGCTAAAATGAGAAGGGAAGCTTTGCCCCTATTATACCCCTGTGGTAAGACCCTACCTCGGACCCTCATATTATGCGGATGACACCGTGTACCAGGCTGCCCTTTAATGTGTCCTAGTTGTTTTTAGTTACATAAATAAAAGGTGAAAGGCATATGATTTGAAGCAATACAACTTTTTGACCCCAACTCCCCAAGTGACACTCCTTTGTGTTAACTTTTATGGAAGGTAACCCTTAAAATGATATACAAATCAATACTAGTCTTGATAACTCAAGAACGTTGAGTGGATAATGTGACAAATATATGCCAAATGACCATTTTGTCACTTAATCTCTACTTTTGTTTACCAATTTGGTCATTTGGCCTATGAATATGTGATATAATCATTAGAATGATATATGAGTGAATAAGTGATCACAAAACCATAAAATAGAAACGTGATTCAACAAATTCCTTTTTTTAATGCATACATGTTCCTAACTCGTTCTAAGGTTACTAGAAAGGAAGGAGACCACGTCTAATAATACCATACAAATGAATACTTTCATCAAACCCGTCATGTATTGACAAATTCATGAGCCGCACCATTTAAACACAGTCGAAGTAAGAAACAAAAGGGAGAACAATGATTAATATTGTTGAAATTAATTTTTCCCCCTCTTAATATCATTGAAAAAACCGGCTTTTAGAAATATGAGACGCACCAATCAATTTGTGTATTTTATTATGACCATGGAAGTAAGCTCACATAAAGTTAATGTCATTCATGCAGAAAATCTATAAATATTATTAAAAGTCTAACCATTAAAAGCCACATAGACATGGACAAAATGCCACCTAATATTACTAAATGCCACCTTGCATTACCAAAATTCCATGTCACCAATCCTAGAAGCCACATTATTATTTCTTATTTAAAAAGAAAAAAATTGAAAAAAAATCCTGAAACATTAAATGCAAATAGCATAACAAACATTAACTTTGGTCTTTTTTGTTTCTAGATAAATTAAACCACAACTAAATATAAAAATTCATATTAAATTTTAAATTTCTACGTTTATT
>VHZZ01000067.1:180082-194075 GCA_009801015.1 Silene noctiflora | reverse complement strand
TTAGAGAAGAGCTTTCTACCTCTGTTTACGGTGATTTGTTGATAACACCTTCCACGTTAACTATTTGTAAAAGAGTGAGCTCCTTATTGTTCAATGCGGCTTTCAATGATCCACTTCCATTTCCCATTGGTTATTCTTGGCTTCGCTTGCTTCTAAAGTCGACAATGCTTCCAAAGGATCTTTAATAAAAGTAGTGATCACATGGTCTTCCACACAACAATCTATGAGGTCCATCTTGTGATACTGCTCTCAATTTATGCAATTAAACTTCAACAAATGGTTAGAAAGACCTTGAAGAAGTGTCTTCCCCAAGGTAAAAAAAAGACAAAACTAAAAGCAAATTAGATAACAATTTCAAACATACATCATCCCGGCAACAACACCATTTTGATAGAGATTGGTGTGTGTCGTTATTCCACTATCAAACAATATTTAAACTCGACAAAACAACTTACTATAAGTGTATCTAGAGGTCGAGCCCAATAGGCGGTTTATTGAAAAGAGTTATCGATTACAATTAGCTATGTGATCTTATGTAATAAAATTGAGATTGGATTCATATTTTAAACTTCTACAAGAAATAATAATTAAATGTAAACAAACGAAAACTAAAGCAAGCAAATAAGATGTAATGGTATGTTTGGGAACCTTGAATTGGAATTGAATTTCATAATTGAAATATTTGAAGTGTTTGGTAACTCATAGAATTTGGAATTGGAATTGACTCAATTCCTTATCAATTCCAAGGTAGTTAAAATTTGGGGCTCTCAAATGCCTACCATATAGTAGTCATTTCAATTCCATCATTTACGTTTTATTTTGTGATGCAAATTTCATCGCAATATTTTTATTATGATATTTTTTACGATCGCAAATATTTTTCGTGACAATATTTATTTTTTCAAATATAAACATCCGATGATCTCGACCCATATCCGTTTCACCCAAGTCCAATTCCAATTCCTTGGGTTTCCCAAACGCTATTTTGGAATTGGATTTGGAAGTGAATTCCAACATTTGGATTTCTACAATTGAAATCATGAAAATGAAATTAATTCCGCGTTTCCAAACACTACCTTATGGGAAAAGCATTAGGGTGTCATGGGATCATAGGGGAGAACAAGAAGAAATTCACACATAGACGAGTCTAAGATTGATTAAAGTAATTAAGTTGTAGTCGGATTAGAAGCGAGGCTTCGGATCTTACGGTTCTACCTAGGTCGAGTCGGGCTAACTCCTGCGTACAGTCGGTCTACCTATCAGCATCATGCATGTTCTAACCACTCTTAAGGCTTTCGATCTTATATGAGGGGTTAAAAGGATAGAGAATCGTGCTAGGTTTTCAATTAAGCATTTCATCAAGCATAACATGTGCACTAGTTGAAACTACGACATTCAATCAATAATATAAACTCATCAAGCATGTACTCTACCCTCTAATCATCCCCTAATCCCCCATTAATCCTAGCTAGAAGAATACTCACTACCCATCATGGTTGACATGTTAATAATGGTGTCAAACATCATAACAAAGGAAAACATGATGATTAAAGCAAGGTAATTAACAAAGGATTAACAAAAAATTAAGTAGAGATTAAAGAATTGTACCAATTTAAGTGGATGAACAAAATAAGGAAGAACAAAGAACAAAGAAGTAATTCTTTGATTAGATGGAGAATTATCACTTTTTTCAAATTAACCCAAAGAAATTTCAATTACAAAAGTAGATCTAAGAGTAATTAACGAAAGATTAACTAGAGTATTTAGTGTTAATACCAGTCTAAAGAGTTGTCTTGTAAAGTAATCTAATGTGTGTTAACACTAATTACAAGCGGTATTTATATTAAGTACAAGTTTAAAGGTTAACCAAGGGATTAAATGAAGTATAAACCCATAAAACGAATCCACATCCTTGCAAGACTCATTTGCAGCTCGTGGGGATTGGCCTTGGAAGGGTGATCCCTGCTGAGGAACTCGTGCGAGTTGTAGGTGAGCTCGCACAATCTTAGGCTAAGCTCGCACAAGCTATGATTGAGCTCGCACGAGCTAGTGGTGAAGTCGCACGAGTTCACCTGCTTTTTCTCCTCCTTCGATTCTTGCTCCCCCAAAATCCGTGGGGACTAAACATGGGCTCGTGGGTACTGTCCTTCATTGCCCGGAAACTTGGTTTATTAGTCAACGATCTTTAGATTTGGTCTCCTCTTGATGCTTGGTCGTTGGATCCTTCAAATTAGCTCTGAAATGCTCTTTGCATGTGAGGTTAGTGCTCCATTCCTGCAAACGGCACTAAGCCTTATAGAATAACAAATAGGGAGTTATAGATATACGAAACGACCCTAATAGTCACAAAAAACATGCAAAACGAGGTTAGTTAGGGGAGTAAAAGTGTGTAAATATTAACCACATCAATATGATGTTAACATTGTTTTTTTTATCCTTGTAAGAATGTTTTTTCGTTGTAAAAGTTTTTTTTTCCTTTTTTCTTGGTATAACTTGCATCAAAGTTGGCTAGATGATGGGTCTTCTAAAGGTCATAAAGTAATTAAAAGTTTTAACGAAAACAAATAATTAGCTCATTAACCCATTGATTTTGGCATTTTTATACCTTTTGTCATTTTTTTTATTACTTTTTCATTTATAAGTATGTTAATGTCATGTTTAATGTTGTAAGAAGTGGATAAAAATACACTCACTTTTTAATTTCTTCCGGTCAATATGAGTTTTAAATACAGACTCTATGTCTTTGGGACGATAACAAATGTCATCTTTCTTCGGCATTCATGTTTTGTGTATTGCTAACAGCATAAAAAATTAAAATCCAATATTTGAAATCCAATAAATACATTTGTTTAAAATTAAAAGAAACGAAATATTAAGGAAATAAACCTACCAAAGAAGAAGTGAAATCCGTAATATCCGAGTTCATGACTGGAATTAGGCATTGAGCATAAATGTCAAATTGCCAATACGAGCTCCCGGTTTTTCTTTCCACTCTGAAAGTGCAACCTTTCTCTCCCCAATATTCATCATGGGTGTTCTTAAATTTGATGAAATCCTATCATATCAATCAGATTTACAAAAAATTCTACATGCATTAACTCTTTCTCGTTTCTGACTTGATAATAGCCCTTAATGTATTGCTTGAATCTGGAACATACTTTTATTGAAACTAAAACAGATTGCTCGGTTATTACCCTTAAGAGGGTGTCTTGCCTGAGTGGAAAAATCTTAACACGGCCTGAGAGAGGCACCTTCCCATGATGACATCTATAAATGGCATTCCTTTTCGGGGAGAGAAAACGCCATTTGAAATACAAAATTGCAAGCAAAATCTTGGATCACATCCTTGCTCTATTGGATCAGTTCCGTCACTTCCTATTGCGAAGTGACGAAAATCAGAATTCTTGAGTTCCTCAAACGAAGGATAGAACTTTCAATTGAGAATTTTTCCCGAAAATCTTAAGGTTCCAATAGGCCGTTGCAATATAAGAATCCTCTACATCAAAGAAAATATATCAAAACATTTTGAACCATTTCAGAATTATATTTAACTAATGAATAACAAAAACTTACTCATATCGCCTTAGTCCACATGGGGAACGAGACCAATTTCGCTCCCGTAGATTTTTCTAGAAAAATTTCTTACGTCAGGTAAGTAAATTTTCTCTCAGACACGCTTTACTAGTGATTTGATTCTCCAAATTTCTTAAAACACCCATCGTCCAAGAAAATTGATATACTTTGTAAATAGTCGTGTTAAAATACTAATAAACGAAATAATATTAGTGGCAAAACACTAATAATTGTTAACTATAATCTTGGCAAAATAATGATAAATGTTACAATAATTATGGAAAAATACTAAATTGTAACAATAACCCCTGACAAATTTTAAGTAAATTGTGACAATATATGTCTTGATTGATAAAAACGTTTTCCTTACAAGACTTTTTTTTTCTTTTTTTTTTTCTCCGGGGCCCAGTGCAATCAGACTTGTTATATTAGATCAAATGCGGCTTTGCTTACTCTCATCATTTTTATTCATAAGAGTCGAAATAGAGCTTAGTTAGAACATATAAAAGTTTTGAGATTGACTCTTACTCTAAAACAATAATTCAACAAAGAAAAAGGAATTTAACGACTTCTGAATCTTTTCCTAAAATAAGAACTCATCAAAATTACGAAAATTTACTTCATAAGAGTCAAAATAGAATTAGTTAGAACCTGTAAAAACTTAAAATATTGAATTTCTCTCTTAAATAATAACTCAACAAAGATGAAGGAATGTAAACGACTTTCAAATGTATTCCTAAAATAATTTATCATTGATTTGTCAACCAAGTCCAAACCTTCACGTAGAATAGTGATTTGAGTCGAGTGAGAGAATTTTGAGATAGAAAACCCTCTCAAATTCCTAAGAAAAGAAGATTTGGAAAAATTTCTTGGTCTCTTTCTGAGCCCTTCATCTCTCCTTTTTATTCCCTTTCTTCATAGCCATCGCACATGGTTGTGAAGACTGCTGGTATTTTTTAGTCCTTTTAATTGAAATTTTTTAGTTTCATTACTCCCGCGCATAAATTTACTTAATCCTGCGCAAATTTCAAACTTGTTCCGACTTTAACCCTCTCAGTTCTTACTCACGGACAAACAAAATAAGAGAGTGAAAAAAAAAAAAATTAAACAAAACATCGATACACCGCCACCATACCACGCCCTCCCTAGCTCCGACCACCCCTACCCCAACGTACCCAGGATCGACGTCATCCCCTACAGCCACCGCCATACATCTCTAGCCGTCGCACCACCTTCCTTTCCCCAAATCTGATGCCCAAATAATCGAACCCACCTCTACAACCACCGCGCTCTCCCCTATAGCCACCACCCTCCATTGCAGATGCTGTCGTCGACCCCCCCCCCCCCTAAAGCAACCGTCGCTAATGATGCCCCATCACCTACAACCACCATAGTCACCCCCTTCAACCACACAAACCCTAATTGAATTATGATGTAGCTTATGAACTAACCCTAGTAAAATTAATTTAATAACAAAACACAAAGGCAAGAAACAATCAACTCATTCATAAAAAAAAACCTAAATTTGATTGTATAACATTCACCAATTAACAATCGAAATTCGAAAAGTGCAGGGAGGAGTGCTCGGCGGTGCTGGGGGTATGGAGTGGTGGTCGGCGCAAGGATGAGAGTATGGAGTGGTGGTCGGCAGCGCTGGAACGGTGGTTGGGGAGGGCGTTGGGTGTTTGGGGTTCAATCTCCCTTATTTCTCTTTCTTGTTTCTCTTCTTTTGATTGGTGAGAAATGAGATGGGTATAATTGGAATAATGGGAGAAAATGTGCGGGATTGAGTAAATTAGTGCGCGAGATTTAACAATTACGCAGATACTAGGTAGTTTAGATTAAGACTTTCACTTACACGTGTCCTCCCTCGTGTGTAAAAATATCCCAAATATAAACCCCACCTCCCCTTCCCTCATCTTTCCAAATTCCGACACAATAATCCCTCCTTTTTCTCACCTTTCTTCTCATCTTCTCTAATGGGCAACTGTAATGGCCTCCCTTCCACTCTCTCCCACCTCCGTTCCTACGACTCCGCACCTCCACCCCAACCACCTCACCAACCCGACCCCAAACCCGAACCCAAACCTCCACCCCCACCTTCTCCACCAAAACACCATCCCCAACCTGACTCCAACTCCAACTCCAACTCCAACATGGGCCGGGTACTGGGCCGGCCCATGTCAGACGTCCGGTCCACCTACATCTTCGGTCGAGAACTAGGCCGAGGTCAATTCGGCGTCACCTACCTAGTAACCCACAAAGACACGCGCCAGCTACTCGCGTGCAAATCAATCGCTACTCGGAAACTAATCAACCAAGACGACATCGAAGATGTCCGTCGTGAGGTCCAAATAATGCATCATTTAACCGGACACCGTAATATTGTGGAACTCAAGGGTGCATATGAGGATCGACACGCGGTTCATCTTGTAATGGAACTGTGTGCTGGTGGTGAGCTGTTTGATAGGATTATTACTAAGGGACATTATTCGGAACGAGCTGCAGCGAGATTGTTTAGACAGATTGTTACTGTTGTTTATAATTGTCATTCTATGGGAGTTATGCATCGTGATCTTAAACCTGAGAATTTCTTGTTTTTGAGTGAGAGTGATGATTCTCCACTTAAAGCTACTGATTTTGGTCTCTCCGTCTTTTTTAAGCCAGGTATTTTATCCGAGTACTCGCTAATTTGTGGCGGAACCAGGATTTGTAGCCGGTGAACGGAACAAGTATTTCTGGTTAGGAATTTAGGAGGCAACTATTGGTAGTATAAGGTAGAGTAGAAAAAGTAAATCGAGAATTTTAACTAAAATTTTCGAGTTTTTAATTGGCAAGAATGGTCACCGTCTTGCTAGGCTTTTTAGTTCCGCCACTGTTCTTGAAAATAGATACTCCCTCCGTCCCGGTCATTTGTTGTCCTTTTCCATTTTGGGTGCCTCAGTTAATTGTTGTCCTTTCTATTTTAGGATTGCATTTGATGAGTAATTTGATCTTTTACGTTCAATTTAGTCCACTTGTCAACTTATAATAGGCTCTTGCCCCTTTCTTGGTCTTTGTGCCAAAACCAAAGGACAACAAATGATCGGGACTGAAGGAGTAGTTTGTTTTGCTGAATTTTGGTTGTGTTTGATTGAGAATCGGATTTTTAGCTGAGCAATAGGTAGAACCGTAGAAGCTTGCGTTATGAATTGTGATTAGCTAGTGAATTGTTTGGATAAGTTGTTCTAATTTTGGGAGAACACATTAAAAACTTTATTGTACCGATTTTATCCCTGATTTGTTTTGCTTGATAACCGGATTTGAATGGAACAATAGGCATAAGCTTGTATTACGAGTTGTGATCAGTTAGTGAATTGTGTGAAAAAGTTGTGCTAATTTTGATAGATTACACTGAAAATTTTACTCTACCAATATTATCTCTAATTTGAATGGAAAATACCTTTTTCGTTTCAAGATAGTTTGTTTTTCTAAATTGTTTTTCAAAATATAATTTGCTTGGTAACCATTTATAATTGAACAATTGGTGGAAGCTTGCATCATGAGTTGTTCAATGTTTAAAGATCTTTGGTGTTAAATGAACCATCTCAACAAAAACCTTAAGGTGATGGTTGAGGCTCAACAATTATATTTATTTCCTATTACGCCCCCTCACTCGAGTGCCTGTTGGGCTTATGTGCTGAAATTTCAGTGGCTCTGATACCATGTCAAGAAACCATCTCAACAAAAAGCTAAGCTTAAGCTGATGGTTGGAGTCCCATGATCGATTTTATACTCTAACATTTGGTAATTTGAAACATGTGTTGACTGCTCTTGAATGCCCTTTTTTGTAATTCAGTTTTGTTAGTTAGGGTAGACTGGTAGTTGAACCTTTGTTTAGGTGTTTAACAAATGATTAGTCTAAGCATAGTTAAGCTGTTAGTTGTGCACTAATCATTGTACGGTAGGTGTGCAAATGTGATGGGATGAAGAAGGTACTATGTATTATTCAACGGCCTGGAGGGTGGGTAGTTGACTACGATGACTAGTGCATAATTGATGGTAGCTTGGTGTTATTGAAATCGTGCAAGTTAGATTGCCTAATTTAGATAATTTCCATTTGTAATTGGAGATGCCAGCTTTGTTAGCTCAATTTGAAGTGGTGGCCGAAAATTTATACTCAAAAAGAAATTTTATCCCAAGCTCATACAAGATACATTCGTTGCCTTTGTTTTCGGAGGGAAAAAAAGGCAGTTACTGAGTTAACATTTTGGTGTAAAGTGTCAGGATTTAACCCTAACACCAATTTGGCAATAATAGATATTATGTTCTAGCATAGGGGCTGAACTGTAACTTGTAATGTACATAGCCAGTTCAACATATACAGAGTATGTTTGATATTGATTTCCACATGGTGATGCTCTTTGATACAGGAGAAGTCTTCAAAGACCTTGTTGGAAGTGCCTATTATGTAGCACCTGAGGTCTTACGACGTAGTTATAGTGCTGAGGCTGATATTTGGAGCGCTGGAGTGATATTATATATTCTGCTTAGCGGAGTACCACCATTCTGGGGAGGTATGTCTCTTGTCCATTGCTAGGATACTACACCAAAGCAAACTACTTGGGTTGTTTAATTCTCTGTTTTCTTCATTTTACCTACTCAGAATACATGGAAATTTTCAAGTGATGAAACACTTTCGGATGAACAATCTTTCAGCTTTCATCCTTGTCATTTATCATTCCTTGCTGCATGATTCATTAATGAGCCTTCTCATAACTGGCGATATTGTCCTGTTAGTTTGTAGTAGCATCCTAGTTTTGTTTGTGTCTTAGCCTTACTCCACCATGGTTAGTATAGATTGGACACCCTTTATATATGTTCTTCTATGATGTGTAGCTCATTAAATTGACCCTTTTCTTTTTTGTTTGCTTGTCAATGGAAGAGAATGAACAGGGTATTTTTGATAACATTCTAATGGGACAACTTGATTTTTCATCTGAACCGTGGCCTTCAATATCCAGCAGTGCCAAAGATCTCGTAAAGAAGATGTTACGGCAGGATCCTAAGGATAGGCTTTCTGCTCTTGATGCTTTGAGTAAGTTTTTTTCCCCTGAAATATGTGTTGAAATCATCAATTCCAGACTAATCAACAAGGCCCTTTTCATATTTATTATATAAGCAGTTAGTCATTCACACTGCACTCATACTTGACTAAATATTCTTGATGCTAAATTTTGCCATTGAGCTTGAACATGACCATTAGATATCGAATGTATATGCAGATCATCCATGGATGAGAGAAGATGGAGATGTTTCTGATAAGCCAATTGATATTGCCGTTTTAACAAGGATGAAGCAGTTCAGGGCCATGAACAAACTAAAGAAAGTAGCTCTAAGGGTGAGACTGGACGGAATTTTCTTTGTTCATTACTTCATTTTATGGCAAATCCTGTAAAGCTCATACCTGTTGCCTTTCCCCTTTAGGTAATTGCGGAGAACCTCTCTGAAGAAGAAATTATGGGTTTGAAGGAGATGTTTAAATCTATTGATACTGATGACAGTGGAACTATAACTTATGAAGAGTTAAAGGCTGGGCTGCCAAAACTGGGAACAAAACTGACCGAATCTGAAGTTAAGCAGTTAATGGAAGCGGTATGACCTTGTGCTTTTGTCTTCTCTGTTCAATTACCTCAGAATGGATATTAGACATCTGTAAAATTGTAAATCAATTGGACGACTATCTTCACAGGCCATTATCAATTTACATTCTATGTATCAATCTATATTCTTGTCACTGCTACGTAAGCATTTCTTTGAACTAAAAGTCGGGATTCTGGAACCTTTACTCTCGTGTCACATCTACTTGCTAATGCTCTCTATCTGTCTATCTGTGACTGGGTTGATCAATGACCATAACCAACAATCTATTCAAGATTATCACTGTCTTGAAAGACCGCAATTGTTCAATTCACTTTTCGAGCAATTTTCATCATGGGAGCCTTTGAGGCAATGGGGTAATGATGATGTTTTAGTAATAGAATCGGTGTAAGTCGATCATCCTTGATTGTTACGCAGCATTTTTAATTTTAAACATTGGGCTAAACAAAAGCATGAACCATGTCAACATTATGGCTGTATATGAGTATCTCCACAGAATGATCAGCGTCCTCTTCTAATACTTTTGTGGATCTCGTTGGTATTCTATGCTCTGTGGATGGATGTTGAATTTGAATTTAAGAAAAATTTCTCTTTTTTGGGAGTCGAAACCCATACCATGTTGAAGTAAAATTGGTAATGTAGATGATATGTATTGTTGTAACCTATATGCTAACACTACCATACAGTGTAAAGTTGAGTTGTAGTCCTAGGCAAAGGATTATTCTAGTACAGAGTCATTGACTTACCATGGACGGTTCTAAAGGATGATTCATGTCAGCCGACCCCATACCATTTCCCAGACCATTTTGGGATTAAGGCTCTGATGTTGTTGTTGTTGTAGAGTAATTGACTTACCAATGTGTGAGTTGTGACTCTGTGAGGTCACATTTTTTAGCTTCTTTAGGGGAACTAAAAATGGATTGTCAGCTCTGCTAATCTGCCCCTTCCACGTATTGTGGGGTCAGAAAGATTCTTAATAGATAGTGGTTGTTGGAATATACTCCCTCCGTCCTGGACATTTGTTTACCTATTTCATTTTGGGGTGTCTCAGTCAATTGTTTACCTTCCTATTTTGGGAATGCTTTTGATGAACAATTTGATCCTCCCCACTCAATTGGATCCACTTGTCAATTGTCATCAAATAATTGGTACTCTCCTCATTCTTTGGTCTTTGTGCCAAAACCAAAGGTAAGCAAATGACCGAGACGGAGGGAGAATATATTAATTTTCTTTTTGTAGTTTAGAGTAAATGAGATGAGTAATCATTGAAAAGGTTGCAATTGCAGGCTGACGTGGATGGAAGTGGAACAATTGATTACATGGAATTCATCACAGCCACTATGCATATGAATAGGATGGAAAAGGAGGAGCATTTGTACAAGGCATTTGAATATTTTGACAAGGACAAGAGTGGGTAAGTTTCTCATGACGCTTATTATAGAATGAGATAAATTTGTTACTACTGCCCTTTTGAAGGTCTACCTTGTCATCTTCTAATGAGTACGTATGGCCTTGCTTGTCTTGCCGATCTAAAGGTACATAACAATGGAGGAATTGGAGCAAGCCTTGAAGAAGTATAACATGGGCGATGAGAAAACAATAAGAGAGATCATTGCAGAAGTAGACACAGATAATGTACCATATCTCCAATCCTCTATATTGCTCATTTTCTTTCTCTGCTACACAATTTATCTCTTTCCTTTTGTCAATTCAATGCTGATGCACCATGTAATGTTCGTATTTTTATTTCCTCGTTCTTCAAAGGGGTAAAGTTGTATACATCCAACCCTTGGCCGTAGATAAGACTATAAGAGTCTTAGAGGCATTTGGGTAATACTTAGGAGGCGTGTGATTGAGGGGTTTCAGGAAAGGGAAAGGGAATGATTCCAGTTGTTTGGATGCATCATTTTTCGATTCCCTTCACTCATATTTGGGAATGGTTTACCCCTCGTACTCCCAAATCCATTTACTCCACCCCTAGGGTGTCAAAACCCATTTTCCCATTCCTGATTCCCCCATTTGCATCACCATACAACACCACCACCCACAACCCAACACCAACCACTGCTAAGTACAAACACCATCCTCGCCGACACCACTAACACTACCCGCCACCGATGACTCTGTCGTCCACCCGGCCGCTGGCGACTTGTCCTTATTATCACCACACAGCCTAGTCGTCTATTTTAGCCTAGTCGTTTATTTTCCCCACCCGTCGAAATTTGATCCCCCAACCCCATAACCACCACTCAAACCACCGGAAAATCGGTCTCATACACTTGAAGTCCCTTCCCCAATCCCTTAAACCACCTATGTAGCATTTGTTGGTGTTGGTGTGGTGTAAAGGGGTTGAGGATGGTAGTTTCGAAAATAAGGAGGGCTGGCATGGGGAGGTGGTGGGCGTGGAGAGGGCGCCGACAAGGGAGGGTGGCCGTTGTGGGAGGTGATGGCCGGTGGTGTGGCTGATGTGGGTATTAGTAGATGAGGTTAGATGGTGGCAGTGGCGGTTTTTTTAATTTTGGCAAGTTTTTTTTCATTCCCTATCTCATAGGCCATAGCAACCAAACAAGGAAGGATATCAAAGGGAAACCCTTTCCTTTCCCTTTGTTTCTCTTTAAGATTCCCTTTCCCTTTCCCTTTCCCTTTCCATTTCCCTAGTATGAACCAAATGCCCCTCGTTGTGGGCCAAGCTCCGACACTGAACATGCATGATGAAGGTAACGACTTTAGCAGCCACCCAAACTAGCTATTGTGAAAAAACACAATCAGGTGCCCATGTTGGGATGTGTGGTCAAAATAAACAGTGCTGCCTATGATAGAGAAACCTGAACGATTATGCGTTAGACACTATTGGCTAAGTTACTAAACTGCTAGAAATCTCACACACAAACGCACGTCTTTGACGCTCCTGTTTTATGAACCAACACTTGTTTTTAGCTTACAATGAAGTCATGTTTTGCTTTCATAATAGCCTCACGAGTCATTACAGACCCTTGTTATATCCTTGTGTTTTTCCCCACGAATGCAAAATTATAATGTAGCCTATAGGACTGAGGATTTCCTATCATGCAGGATGGTAAAATTGACTACGATGAATTTGTGGCCATGATGAAGAAAGGAAACCCTGATATGATTGGTAACAGACGGCGAAGATGATCCACAGTAAGTCGACATACCTCGACTTCCTAGACTGATGATTCGGAAATTTCACAATTGCAGCTTTATGAGATGAGAAGCTGTATGGCCTATAAATATCTATTGGAGAAGGAAACAGGATGCCATCCCATTAATGCATCAAATTTGGTCCATTTTTTTTTTTTCCTCCTACGGCCCAATGTTTGTGTAATTATGAGTGTGATGCATTTGTTTGTGTTGTGTTTTTGCTCTCTTTCACTCAATCTGTAGAACTTGAGCTGTAACTTGACCTTGGCTTACTTATATTTACAGCTATGGGCGGCTGTGAAAATTCTTTGTTGTATCTGATTGTATTAGAATGAATTGAGGTTTTTATAACCAACTTGTGGACAATTAGTTATCTAACAGTTTTTGTAGGCACCATGCGCGCAGTACAGTGAATGTCAAAAAAGATGTTGGGTTCGGAAACCGCTTTTGGATAACCAGATTAACGTTCTTGATCTGTGGATGCTAATAAAATGTTCCGCACAATGTAGGTCTATTCCGGTTCCGCAATTAAATTCCAAATCCAGTGATAAGTACCTAGTGGCGAAGTTAGGATTTATAGTTAAAAGGGGCGGAAAATTCTGCGAGGGTAAACAGGTAATGCTATAAGCAAATCTTGAAAAATTTAACGAAAGCTAACTAATTTTTTTTTTTTGAAATTTTCATATTTCAGACCACTCCCCACCCTCTTCGTCGCTCCATCACTAAGGTACCTGATTGTACTCATGAGTCATGTCTACGGTCTATCCACACCTATGTTTAACCGCTCCACTGACATCCTTACTTGTAACTTAGCACTTGATAGTCCCTTAGCATAACAAACCACCCGTGTAATTCTATATTACTCTGACACTTTACTTTAATAATACTAGAACACTCCACTACGACACACGACATTTCTACACTTCATTTAAACAAAAAGGTAACAATTTCTTTAAAAAAAACATATCCAGACACTCTAACACTGTATCATGTTAATCGAGTAACCGAGTAACATGAGTTTGAGTAGACCTGACAAAAGTGACCCGACCTGTTTGACCCGACCCGAGACTCGAAATGACCCGAACTACATTACCCGAATGTGACACGAAAACCCGAACTGACCCGACCCGACCCGAACATACCCGGGCTTTCTTGACCCGTAACTGACCCGACCTGAAAATGACCCATTCCAAAACCACCCAACCCGAAAATGACCCGACAAAACATAACTCTAATTGAATCGAAAATACATAAAATGACTTTCTCTCTCTTATTCATTGACCCGAAAATGACCCGACCCAAAATAACCCGACCCGCTTGACCCGGAACTGACCCGACTACAAACCCGAAATAGGCCTGAAACCCGAAATGACCCGAGTCGACCCGAATTAACCTGAAATCAATTATGACCCGAACTGATCCGACCCGAACTGGCATGACCCGAACCCGGCCCGTTGATCCGTTTTGCCAGGTCCAGGTTTGAGTTAAGTTGTTTGACACTTTTTGACATTAAAAAAGTTCACACCTTACTAGAGTGTGTATTTCACCAGCATCCTTGTATATTCACCGGGATGAAATATGGCATCTGACAAGTGAGTTGTTGGTCCACAATAGCAAC